>CAKAOI010048726.1:3851-124979 GCA_916701655.1 Sebastiscus albofasciatus | reverse complement strand
GTGTTTTCAGATAGCCCTGGTGTAGCAATTTGAGCCTTAATGTGTGAATCTAGGAATTTAAAACACGCCGGATATCTCATGATGTTTCCTTTCATCTCGACAGTCACCATTTACCTTCACGTGTTGGGGATTTGCCTGGCGTGAGCAGCATTCATTCTTTCTATTTTCAGAGGACTAATGTGATCACAGTTTCTCTGCCATCTTTGTATTTCTTCTAATGGAGTAATAAATGACTCTTCTGTAGCTCTGTGTGGGCCCAGTTTGTCCTTGGATAGTTTGCTGATCTTAATTCACCAGGCTTTTGTTACTAGAAATGTCTATCTGTGTACCTGAGTGAGCCTTAATGCTTTTTTAAAACTCAGTGGAATACAATGGTGGCCTAAAACTGCATTTGAAATATTGACGTTATTAGTTTACTTCAAGCTACACTAGTGTGAATATATCTGTAAACCTTAAACTTCATAAAGTTACAATGAAGTGTAACAGGATTGGGTGGAGGAAAGGGAAAATAGTGGAAGTACAGCAATATAAGACAGAGTCAGTTTAACGTTGAACAATTTAATTTCCCCTTTAAAGTCTCACAAAAACAACAGAAAGTCGAGCTCCATCATATAACAAAGGTTCACCTGGGGGATCTAAGAGAGAAGAGACTGAGAGCTCCTCACTTACAGCATGTGCCACATCAAATGAACTCTGCTCACTTTCCTTAATTCTCCCCTGATGAGGAGATCAGCTCCAGATGTGTGGCTCCCCACACCTGCTCCCAACTCTCTCAAATGGGAGTGGGTGGAGCCACCTGACCCCTCAGCCCCTTACCCTTGATCTGTATTCGAAACCGCCTACTAGATACTACTGACGAACGCAGTATGTAGTTTACAGTACATACTGCAAACTGTGTTCCTCAGTAGTATGCAGTATGTGACAGTTAAAGCGATGTATTCAGCAGTATGCTAGACCAGGCTTTAGCCTTTAAACCAGCTCTTAAAGCACTGGACACAAAAATTAACTCGTACCACTATTGCAATATTATTGAAAAATACAACTTTGATTTTGTTGTTTATGTTATGCTTGTTCACTTTATAAGATACTGCGGAAGTCAATTTAGTGGTGAAATAGCTACAAAAAATGTAAAAAAACGAGCCGTTTTTATACCCGTAGCCTGTAGCGGTCCAGTGCTTTGCATTGTGGGATACAGTAGGCGAGGTAGACTGGTCTGATGCATACTGGAGATTTTTTACAAATCAGTACGACATCTGGGTATTTTTGGCATACTGTAGATTTTGCTTTTGTTTGCATACTGCATACTACATTTTGGCCAAATCAGTACGTACTACTAGTATAGTATGCGGTTTCGAATACAGCCAAGGTTCTCTGCTTCCATAAACATACATGGTTCTATTATAGGCCCATAAATATGACTTCACTTCATCTTTGCCTATTCAGTATTTGGTCTGCAGTGACTAACACAAGATAATTCATGCCATGGACAGAGGTTGGTGGTAGTTTCAATGCAAACAGCTGGAATTCAGCAGAAAGTAAATACTCCATAAACTATTGTGACATTATAAATTCGGACCACCAAACTGTAGCAAATCAATGGACAACGGTGCAAACTTGAGAAGGCTTTTTTTTTATGGCAACCATTTCGACTTGACATAATAGATATTACCAGTTTGTGGGGCGAATTCACAAAGAATGGATTATGGCCGCTGATATAGCACTATGAATTGCACATCACTCACAACCGCTATCTGCCCACGTTTCAAGGTCCGATTCACAAAAGATATTGCGCTAATGGTATTTACAGCCCAAACAAAAGTTTTGCAGCTGAGTGCAATTTTCCCTTTTTTTTGCGGTGGAGAGGGAGAAATAATTTATTCATTTATATAATCTGATATTTTCATTATTTTTTTCTCTCGTGTATTTTTGAAGAACTAAAATGTAGGGGAGCTTTACTCATTAATTTTCCATGACACAAATGTCACAGCATCCCAAAATAAAAGTTTGAGCAGACCATAACGAGGCCTTCGCCCGGCTACAATCACTAGAACCGGCAGGAAAAGTCCGGGCTTGACACCCTGTATAAATGCACTTCAGTTACCACCAACTCTCAGAAAAGACGCCAATAATTCCACTGTAACTGCGTGTGGCTATCAGCGCTGTTCTTTGTGAATTGGACTGTTTTTACAATGGGGCTCATTTGCATAAAAAGGGGCCAATTTTGCGCCAAATGTCCACATATTACCTAACTTAAATACGCCCAAAAAACGCAGGAGCACCAAGACCCTATTTGCTCAGCAGCGCAGTTAAGGGTGCATTTCACCCCCTTTTGCGGGTGCTTTGAGAATTACGCTGTTTCTTGTTGCCTTAGTTGTTCAGGTTTAATGGCCGCAACAGTCGCGCAATGTTTTTGTGAATTAGCCCTTCAGTGTGCAAAACTCAAAATGCCAAAAGCGAAACTGATTGGCTAAATTTCTTAACTTAAAATTAAACACAAAATGCTGTCCTTACATAAATAGTGAAAAACACTAAATCACATCACACATGTTCAGTCCTCACAATACAGAAACCTCACCTCATATCCACTAAATGGAATGGAGTCATCCTTGATGTTATTAATTGCACTTCTGTTTTTCTACTATGACACAAAATGTGTACTTTCATCAAACTAAAAAGCTCACGGTCCTTTGAGACGTCCAATTCAATAGTAAGTGTCCTCCTTATTGTCCTTGTGAAAGAATCCTTCAAATGTTTGCCTCACAGACAGCAGACAACGGTCTTCATCACCACAGAAATACAGAGGAGGAAAAAAAATAACATTTTGCTTCTGGGTTTCAGCTATAGAAGAGCATGAACCGAGCTGTTGGAAAAATGTTTTGCCTAACCGAGGGTGACATCGCTGAGTACATGCCGTCGTAGTAATTCTCTCAAGTCGGCTCCGGTTTGAGTCAACATTTTTGGAAAAGAAAGCGCATCACCCAAGCTCAGAGAGACACCTATAACGTTTACAGCAAAAACTTAACTTGACACACTAAAACCAGCCTTGTTCTCAAATCCTACAGGGAGAATAGTCAAAGGGTATTTTTTTGCAAGCGTTTGAGCAGGCTAGTTTTACTTTATCTGCGGTGTCTTCAACACGAACAACTTCATCCCGGCCTTGATGTCCAAGCTGCTATCAAAAATATCCTCATCGATTAACTGCCTTCCAACACTGATGCCATTTGGTTGTTGTGTGGTTGTACTACCTTATTATTCATGCCGTCTAGATCAAAGAATATTTCACAATAATCTTGTTTTGGTTCCTCTTGGTTTTTTCCCTTCCTTCTCTGTGTATGCGTGTTCCTTCGGGGGGGCGGGGGGGCGTAGCGCCGATCAAAGAGGTGTCTGACTGTATTGTTCAAATAAAACACACTTCAACAGGGAATTGAAAGATGATTTATTAAACTGAGCAGGATAAACGTGGAGTGAGATCATGGTGTCCTGTGCTCCTCCGCGTCTAGAACTGAAGGACGACGCGAATGCTGTAAGATGAAAAATTGGATTAGATTGTCTTTTTTTTTTTTCAAGGCTTAAAAATACATTTCTGACAGAAGAAAGACCTCATGGTTGCACATTATTATGAAATCCTATCTCACACACGCACGTCATCACATCTCAGCTTTGTGCTCAACAGAGGGCAGCAGTGACGCATAACATCTTTAACAGACAAAAAACCCAGAGGGACACTAGATCACACTACGCACATTAACATAAACAACTGATGGATGTCATGTCGAGGGCTTACCATTTCCCAGCATGCATGAGATCAAAACCATCAGTGATCTTCACAAAGGGCAGAGTGTGAGTCACAAATTCATCCACTTTCAGCTTCTTGTTCATGTACTCCTCCACCAGTTTGGGAACACTGTCGACACTCTTGTATCCTGGGAAAAAGTGTAAATGGGATCATTAAAGTAGAGGAATGTAGTGCGTTTCGTCAAGTGGTTGCACAGGATTTAAATGTTCTTTTTAGTCTATACATACAGGGACACACAGTTAATTTATCAAAACCAAGTGTTTACAAAGTACAAGTGTGCATAATGTGAGTAGAGCTATTTGTCAGAGTAAAATGAGCCCTGAATCAAACTCCTTTAATTTGACAAAAGAGCGTTCTTTTTTTTAATAGGGTAAGATGTTTTGTTCATGTGAAAAAAGATATCCAGTTTATAGCAGTTAAATAAAGTGGAAAAACTGAGGAATGATTGTTCTGCAGTAATTCTACACCTAAACATTTTTCTTCAGTGAACCACGAGTAAATGATTGTGTAACAGCCTGGCTTCAATCCAGAGTCACAAAGCACTTATTGTAGAAAATTAATGACCGGTTTGCTCTGTGCGGTGTGTGCTCATTATGGGGTGTGTATCTATGTTCCCAGGGTTCTATGCTCCCAAGCTCAATATCCTCTTAAAGGCACAGTGTGTATAGCATGTAAGGGGGATCTATTGGCATAAATGGGATATAATATTAATAAGTATGTTTTCTTTAGTGTGTAATCACCGGAAAAATAAGAGTTGTTGTGTTTTTGTCACCTTAGAATGAGCCGTTTATATCTACATAGGGGGTCCTCTCTTCACGGAGTCTGCTATGTTGCACCACCATGTTTCTACAGTAGCCCAGAAGTGACAAACCAAACTCTGGTTAAGGTTAGGTGTTGACCATGAATGGTTAAGGTAAAGCATCAACCTAGAATGGTTAAGGTTAGGCATTGACTCAAATAGTTAAGGTTAGGGCATTGACCTTGAATGGTTAAGGTTATGACATTGGCCTTGAATGGTTAAGGTTATGGCATTGACCTTGAATGGTTAAGGTTATGACATTGGCCTTGAATGGTTAAGGTTATGACATTGGCCTTGAATGGTTAAGGTTATGGCATTGACCTTGAATGGTTAAGGTTATGGCATTGACCTTGAATGGTTAAGGCATTGACCTTGAGTGGTTAAGTTAAGGCATTGACTCAAATAGTTAAGGTTATGGCATTGACCTTGAATGGTTAAGGCATTAACCTTGAGTGGTTAAGGCATTGACCTTGAGTGGTTAAGGTAAGGCATTGACTTAAATAGTTAAGGTTATGGCATTGACCTTGAATGGTTAAGGTTAGGCATTGACCTCGAATGGTTAAGGTTAGGCATTGCCCTCGAATGGTTAAGGCATTGACCTTGAGTGGTTAAGGCATTGACCTTGAGTGGTTAAGGTAAGGCATTGACTTAAATAGTTAAGGTTATGGCATTGACCTTGAATGGTTAAGGTTAGGCATTGACCTCGAATGGTTAAGGTTAGGCATTGCCCTCGAATGGTTAAGGCATTGACCTTGAGTGGTTAAGGCATTGACCTTGAGTGGTTAAGGTAAGGCATTGACTTAAATAGTTAAGGTTATGGCATTGACCTTGAATGGTTAAGGTTAGGCATTGACCTCGAATGGTTAAGGTTAGGCATTGCCCTCGAATGGTTAAGGCATTGACCTTGAGTGGTTAAGGCATTGACCTTGAGTGGTTAAGGTAAGGCATTGACTTAAATAGTTAAGGTTATGGCATTGACCTTGAATGGTTAAGGTTAGGCATTGACCTCGAATGGTTAAGGTTAGGCATTGCCCTCGAATGGTTAAGGCATTGACCTTGAGTGGTTAAGGCATTGACCTTGAGTGGTTAAGGTAAGGCATTGACTTAAATAGTTAAGGTTATGGCATTGACCTTGAATGGTTAAGGTTAGGCATTGACCTCGAATGGTTAAGGTTAGGCATTGCCCTCGAATGGTTAAGGCATTGACCTTGAATGGTTAAGGCATTGACCTTGAGTGGTTAAGTTAAGGCATTGACTCAAATAGTTAAGGTTATGGCATTGACCTTGAATGGTTAAGGTTAGGCATTGACCTCGAATGGTTAAGGTTAGGCATTGCCCTCGAATGGTTAAGGCATTGACCTTGAGTGGTTAAGGCATTGACCTTGAGTGGTTAAGGTAAGGCATTGACTTAAATAGTTAAGGTTAGGCATTGACCTCGAATGGTTAAGGTTAGGCATTGCCCTCGAATGGTTAAAGTTATATAGATTGTCGGGCAGCAAGTGTACCAAGAGTTTTCGCAATTTGTAGGTAACCATCTAGACACGACCTTGTTACCTCCAAAAGCAGTGCCTCTCCAGGTGCGTCCGGTCACTAGCTGGAAGGGCCGGGTGGAGATCTCTTGTCCGGCTGCTGCCACCCCGATGATTACGCTGGTGCCCCATCCTTTATGGCAGGCCTCCAGGGCTGCCCTCTGTCACCAAGAGACAATATCAGGACAATATCACATCAACCTGATCCAACCAGCACCTGACCACTACCACAACCTCACTCTAATACATCTGGACATTGCTCGATTGTGTTGATCATACATTTATTCTAATACCAAATTACTTGCAATTTTATGGAATAAAAGTATTTAAATGTACACCTACTGTATAATAAATAGATTTTCTTTATTTTAAAAATACAGGTCTATTAAGCCATATTATCATTATGAGGTTCATGCGGTTATTCAGCATGCAGAGATGAATTACTTAGAAGCCCACAGGAGCTTAATAATAATGGGATTATTTCCCCGCTCACCATGATAGCCACGTTGCCCACACATTCAAAGGAGTAGTCCACGCCTCCATCTGTCATCTCCACCAGGACCTCTTGGATTGGCTTGCTGTGGTCCTTTGGGTTCACCACGTCTGTGGCACCGAACTCACGAGCAGTTTTAAACTTATCGGGGTTGAGATCGACTCCAATAATCCTGGCTGCCCCGGCTGCTTTACAGCCCATGATTGCTGCAAGGCCCAGAGCTCCCAGGCCGAACACCGCACAGGTTGAGCCGGCCTCCACCTGCAAGGCGAGGGACACAAGAGGTAAATACAGGTCAGCACATTTCTGTGGCTATTAATGAAACAGTACACAGCAGGGAAAATAAGATTGATGTTGAATAGAATACCATAAATCAATGCTACATAATGATTAGGAAAGGGTCCAACACATTTGTTTCCACTGGCACCATTTACATATTGTAAGTACATGCTGGCTTATAACCAATAACTGAACATATTAAACCCATATTAAAAATGATCCCAACAGCTCTAAGAGGATGTATCTAGGCACATAGGTGCTTTGACCTAATTGCTAACAGTATCAGTATGCTAATATGCTCACAATGACAATGTAACAGGCTTAGTTGGTATAATATTTAGCATATTCATCATCTTAGTTTGGAGTGTTAGCATGTTAACATTTCTTAATGAGCTCTAAACTCAAAGCGCAGCTGAGGCTGATGGGAATGTCATTAGTTTTGCAGATATTTGGTCATAAATCAAAGTATTGCACAAATGAAGATTTTGACCTGACGATTGTGCTTGATGAAAAGTTAAGGGATCACCAAAGTTATGACAAACCAGATATCATGGTAATCAATCCCATAGTTTTGGAGACATTGCGCTTAAAATCACAAATGTAACCTCATGGTGGCGCTAAAACCAACAGTCATTATAATACATATTCTGGGAACCATGAACGTCTGTACTTAACGTTTGTGCCAATTCATCTAGTAGATGTTAAGATGATTCACTGGGTAAGTGAAAGTTTGTCGTGCTGATGGCACTAGAGAAAAAGTCAAGGGATTACCAAAATCAGTAGGCTCCATCCTCTGGGAACCATGAATGTCACTATTAAATTTCATGGCAAGGCGTTTAATAATTGTTGAGATATTTTAAAATGAAACAAAGTGTTGGACCGACTGACTGACCCGATATTGCCATCCTTAGAGCCATGCTGCTGGGGTGGCAACAAAAATACTCTTACGCTATCTTATGTTCAAAGAGATACAGTCCTAGATATATATGAAGTCTGCTTAACATCTAACGAGAATATAAACCTGATTGTTGATTTCTCCTCTGCCTTCCATACAAGCCTTCAGCCTGCTGGCTAAACCGTGGATTGTGCACAGCATGCTGGGATGTATCATTGATTTTTGGACCAACAGATGCTCATGCATGGTATGGCACAGCTCTACTCAACCTGACTAGCTCTTTTTTTGGTTTTCCATTAGCAAAAGTTGTGGATAATACGTGGTACCTGGTACTTTTTTTGGTACCACCTTGGTCGATAGTAGAAGGTGCAGTTAAAACACTGCAGACCACTGATAACCACTGGAATTGCCACTTGCGCAACACGGGACGTCCTACACAAACCTACCATTTTTAAATAGCCAAGCTACCGTCAATAGCGAACGCAATTCTTTTATTCACTCAACCCAGAATATAAAATTGGAGGCCTGCAAAACCACGGAGTACACTACGGCGTATACTATGCAGGTTGTTCCCAACCTATTTTCCTTGAAGTCCCCCCTACTTGTATCTAAGAAAAGCTGATCCTCCTTTCTTATTTTGGTCAAATAAATGTAATTTATGGTGTTGTTAGATTGCTGATATAGACCGCCCCGTTAATACAGGTGCATGTCTCGCTTTGTGTGCATCAAGTTTTTGACTGCAGTGAAAATGTTGTTTTTGAAAGGCTAAACGCCAACAAATATAGATCGAATATTTCGTTAGATTTTGCTACTCAGCAGCAAAGAAACATATCTTTTTAAATAGTTTTATACCCAGACTTTTGTATAAATTATCCAGCAAGTGTGTTATTATGATTTTAGTTATACACAGGCAGATCTAATTTTGACAACCTCAGAGCAGACAAATACTGCCGCACCCCCTGTGATCTATGGCACCCCTCTAAGGGGGGCCTGGACCCCAGGTTGGGAATCACTGCACTCCACCGTACAATTGACGAAGCGCAGATGTTCCCCTGTTTGGTTGTCGATGAAACGAATCAGCGAGTGTCGTGTTGAAGATGTC
Source organism: Sebastiscus albofasciatus (assembly GCA_916701655.1). Lineage (NCBI taxonomy): Eukaryota > Metazoa > Chordata > Actinopteri > Perciformes > Sebastidae > Sebastiscus > Sebastiscus albofasciatus. The sequence continues at coordinate 116,086 of CAKAOI010048726.1, read as the reverse complement.
ATGGCAGTTTCATGTGGTGTCGCTATGGTGATCAGCTGAGAATACCGCCTACACTGAGGGGGTATTATCTGACACGACATAGAGAAAAGGACCTAGTACAAAAAGTGAATTGAGTTGGGTTGATGAGTCATAAGAGTAAAGGTAAATTGTTCTTTTCCCACCTCTCAGAGAATAGAAGAGAATGACTATCAGTGACTGACTGTGATGACTGATCGTAGCACAGTGACATTAGGGGCGGCAGACTCACCTTGGCGGTGTTTAGAGCTGCTCCATAACCAGTGGTGATGCCACAGCCCAGCAGACACACCTTGTCCAGGGGGGCCCTGTGGTCCACTTTCGCCAGGGAGATCTCAGCCACCACCGTGTACTCAGAGAATGTGCTACAGCCCATGAAGTGGAAGAGGCTCTTGCCTTTGCAGGAGAAACGGCTTGTCCCGTCTGGCATCAAGCCTTTGCCCTGAGTGAGCCTGGAGAACAAGACACAAGCGCAGATCTTACAGCTGCATGAGCTGCACAAGGCATGACTCTTATGTTAGAAAGCTGATCTGCACATTTGCGCATCATTTACCTGATCTTTTGACACAAGTTGGTTTTGGGATTCTTACAGAACTTGCACTCTCTACACTGTGGGACATACAAGGGTATGACGGTGTCCCCTGAAACAAAAACAGCATGTTATGTTTGAGCTTTTCAATTACATGCAGCAATCTTTAATGAAGAGAAGAGAAGAGAGGGAGAACCTGGTTGAAAGTTTGTGACTCCCTCTCCGACGCTCTCCACGATGCCGGCTCCCTCGTGGCCCAGCACTACAGGGAAAACTCCCTCAGGGTCGGAGCCACTTAGTGTGTAAGAGTCAGTGTGACAGATCCCTGTGGCCACAATCTGAAATAAAGGACTGTGATCTGATCCATGCTCAATTCATTCGACATGCTCTTATCTTAAGACTGCTGTAATGTGGGGAAATCTATTAGTTCATGAATCAAATGGTATTGGTAATTATTTAAATCCTCCACTTAATTTGTAGTATCGCTGATTTTTGGAAACTTATTTGAGTAAGGGTTATACTACTGTTGCAAAGATTGTATTCAAATAAAGTGCAGATCTTTCTTTTTCACGGTAAATTATGAATAGCATACTTTCTTTTACAACATACAGTACAACCAGAAATAACTAAAGGTGCAAAGTACAAGTGGTGTTGGACTGTACATACACTTAATGAGAAAAAACTGACAGCAGATAAGCTTTGTAAGATAAATTGGTCATCAGTTGTAGATTATTTTCTCGACAACCGTTCATCCGATCGACTTCACACTAGGTGGGTGTATTGGCGAGGACCCAAGGAAGTGCAGTGTTGACTGCGAGCTCTTGCAATCTATGGGACATATTTATTTTTAGTGTGTGTAGTATAATGAGAGGGTACCCCTATTAACTGTCTCCGTAGACTGTATATAAGAAGTGGACATATCACTGTGAAGTCATCCATTTGTTTGTGGACTGCTGTTTTGAAACCTCGAGTTTGGCATTTTGACCGTTGCCATCTTGGTTTTTGGATTTCACCGTGTTATTTTTTCAACCAGAAGTGACATGAAAGGGTGGAGCTAAGTACAACCGAACGCTGAATAAGACATTTTCAGGCGATTAACTTTCATGAACAACGGACAAAGCTGTGGTAGCGACCTAACTGTCAATCCCAAGGTAGCCACGCCTTTATGTAGCATGTAAAGCATACCTTGCTTTATGGTTTATTTTTTTTTTACAACTTCCATAGTTGAAGCATTACCTTTAACTGATTATAGTTAAATTATTAAATAAGAACATGGGAAATGAAGAGTTTAAGTTAAAGTGAGTGTCAATAGTGAACACATCAGTCCTGTTTCATTACCTTGAGGCGAACTTCTCCGCCTTTAGGAGGTGCCACCTCCACCTCCTCCATCACCAGAGGTTGCCCAGCCTCCCATGCTACCGCAGCTTTGCACCGGATCACCTGCAACACAACATCCCAGAGCGTCAGCTGGCCTCAAGATAACAACTCTGTGGACATTTAACCCATTCAGTCCCACGGTATAAGCAGTCTTGATTTAAAAGGATAGAGGAAAACACATTGCAACTTTCTTTGGAATCAGAGTCAGTTCACCATCAGTTCTTCTACTCTGTTTCTCAACAGGCTGAATACAATGGATCCAAAAACAACTGTCCTCAAAGCAAACTTTAACCTTTTTCCACCCATTGTGCTGACATGTAGCGTTTTGTCTCTCTTTTACAGTTGAATTCTAACTAAAGTTCTAAATAAATAGCAGATGCAACCCCACCCCACCCATACTGCTCCTCTCGTACTGTATACATTCCTTCTGTTAACACAAACACTTGACTGAGCCGAGGGGAAGTCCTGACAATCCTAGCAGCGCTTATGCGTGTAGAACAGCTCAAATCCATTCAGACTTTTACAGATATTCATTATTATGAAACTGTATAATTGCATGTGAGAAGAGGTCAACGTGCTTACCTTCTGTGCAGTTGCCATGCTGTTTAACAACTGGATACTCATTCACAAGGTTAGGTAAGAGAGCGGGTCTTATCACAGTTTAGACCAATCACAAAGACGGGCCCTGCCTACGTGGGTTGTGGGCCGTGTCCCAACACTTTCTGCTGATCTTTCCACTTTCTACATTGCTCATTTCCTCCCTCCACTGATAAAACAGAGATAGACAGTGGCTAAGGCAAGGCCAGGCAAGTTTATTTATATAGCAAGTGTATAAGACATACATTTCATAAAAACCTCATTTGTTTGTTTCTATTATAATAGTATCTATTAAATCCCATTTTGAGGATGTGCCATTTAGTTTAACAGATTTAGTAAACAGTTTAGGATCAAAAATTATAGTTTAGGATTTTTCATTAGTTTTCGACACTGTTCGTGTCCCGTGCTTCACTATGATTGGCCAGGCTGTGTTCAAGGGGCGGGACTTAGGGAAGGGTCAATTCAAATTTTTGCCTAAATTTTGTAGTAGTTGTCAAGAATCAACAGTCAAAATAACGTTCAATTTGATTCTGAAACGTTGACAAAGTGTGGTTCAGTTAAGGATATCTGTAATTTGTGATTTCAGTTTTGAAACCTGTAGAGGCCAAGAGTGACCAAGGTCATTTGTATATATTGTCAGATTGCAAGATTGAATCAGGATAAACACAGTACATCTAGTACCTAAACAAGGATGCTGCTTAATCAGCTTTTGTGTTCCCAAGATCATGATAATAATGAATAATTGGATCCAATCATGGCAGCTCTCAGCTTCCATATCAAACAGAGAGCAATCATGAACTGCAATTTCTTCTCCATAAAATCTCACAGTGCCGAACATCAACTGTTATTATATGTTCTTATATGGTATGGTATCATTTAAGTTAGTGTGCCTGTTGTTTAACTGCAATATTGTATCCTTTATTAAAAACTCTTCAAAAAACAGGCAGAAGCACTGCTCAGGGACAAATGCTGGAGCCCATTACAGCGCTGTCTGCCAAGTTAAACAAACACTGATATAATTTGGCTGGTCTGAGTCAATTTAAGGGGAAAATTACTTGACTGACACTTTAAATAGAGTGTTCAGAGACATGACAGACAACGCTGTAGACACGTAAATGCTGTATCTGTGACACACAACACAATAAAACCAGAAAACAAACCCCATCGGTTTAGATCATTTATTTTATTTTGATATGTTCAACTTGTGAGCAATATGCATGTAAAAAAATCGTAGTGTGCACAATTTGAAAGATTGCGTTATTATGTGCATTATTTGTGAGATTTTGTAGGATACCGTGGTAAATTACTGAATTACTTTGGGGACATTGAAAGCAACACAGCGGTCTCATTGTGGAGAAACATTCAGGACCGTCCGGATGCTGTGGAACCAAAATAAAAGAGAAATGAGCAGATTCATTTATCTGTGTTCTTAATGCAAAACTACAGAGCGCCATCATGAAACCAAAAGAAAATATAAATTTCTCCCTTTTGGTTTCGACAATTGATTTATAGAGCCGATATGCTATAGCACACAAAAATGCAATTTTATTATAGTTGGATTTATTGTACTGTTGAATAAACATTTCAACAGCTTTTGTTATATGAAAACTGATGATAATCCACTGAATAGTGTTGAGTGTCACTAAAATCAACACAGCGGTCTTATGGTGGAGAAACATTCAGGACCGTCCGGATGCTGTGGAACAAGAGGAAAGAGAAATGAGCAGATTTATATATTTGTGTTGTGGTTGAATCATGAATTGTGTAGAAGTATAGGAGTGTTAATCTACCATTTCCCACGCTTCAACAGTTCAATGGCATCATTGACCTGGTCAAAAGTCATGGTGTGAGTGATGAATTCGTCCAGCTTCACCTTCTTGTCCATGTAGGCTTTAACCATCTGAGGCACGGCATCCCTACCCTTAAAGCCTGAGCCACAAAATCACATAATAAGAGCATGGAGTCTTCATCCAGAATACAACTAGCTAGAGAGTTGCAGAACAAACACCCACAGCCATTTAGTTACCAGAGATTCATTAGTCAAAGGTGATGGTCATATTTGTCTCACCTCCAAACAAGGAGCCCTTCCATGTACGTCCAGTTATGAGCTTAATGGGTTGGATAGAAACTTCGTGCATGGCTGTCCAGCCAACAATCACGCTGACACCCCAACCCACCACACAAGACTCCAAGGCACTGCGCTAGATGGAGAAACAGCACAAAGACAGTGGGCTTGTAAACGTATAGAGTTCGAGCTTTAATAGTTAGAAAACACCTCCTCTTGGGAAAGAATCTTCCATATGATGAGCTTTCTTGAGACAATTTACATCAAATCTTTATGCAAACCTCTCCATCTGCCTCACCATGACTTCCACATTCCCCACACATTCCAGGGAGAAGTCCACTCCTCCGTCAGTCATGTCAGACAGCACTTCGCTGATGGGCTTATTGTGATCCTTGGAGTTCACAAAGTCGGTCGCGCCAAACTCCTTGGCCTTCTCAAACTTCTCTGGATTGATGTCAACAGCGATAATCCTCTTGGCTCCTGCAGCCTTGCAGCCCATGACTGCAGCCAAACCCACAGCTCCAAGGCCGAACACAGCACATGTGGAGCCCGGTTCCACCTAAAGTACAACACAGTTTGGTCAACATGGCTCTTTCGGTTGGACTTCTTAATTCTTAAAACACTAGTTCTCCTGAAATACTGTGGTGCTACTGACAGTTAGTATGTTTCATTTCAAATGTCTAATGTTTAACAGAGCAGTGTGGGGGGAATTCATTACAGCAGGTATTAGCCCTCAACCATACATGTTGGACTATCCCCAACAGTTACACATACACACCTTAGCAGTATTAACTGCTGCTCCATATCCTGTGCAGATCCCACAGCCAATGAGACAGACTTTGTCCAGAGGTGCAGCCGGGTCGATCTTAGCAACAGTCATCTGGTTAGCCACCGTGTACTCAGAGAAGGTACTGGTTCCCAAAAACTGCAGCAACTCCTTCCCCTTACAGGTGAACCTGGAGCCTGACGGTGACATCGTTCTGAGACGTCTAGTGACCCTGAAGAAGATAATTTTTTTGATGTGAAAAACATCGTATTAAAGGGTTTACTGAATAACTGCAATATTTTTAAAATGAAAAAAAAAAAACAAAGATCTAAATTATCTGTCCTGTGGTATCGTCAGGCAGCATAAAAAAACTTGCTACACTGGTAGAGATGTGTTGAATACAATGTTTCAGGAGGAATGATATGAAAAGTTGAGACTGAAGAGATAATGGAGTGGAAGGCAGGATATGAGTTGTTATTGAGCTCACCATCCGTTCTCACACTGGTTCGTCTTTGGACTCTTACAGAAGCGACATTCTCTACACTGGGCGATGGTCAGAGGGATGACCTTGTCTCCTGAAAGACAAAAACAATGTTGCCATGTGACGGCCACAGGAATTTAGGCCAACTTTTAGAGCAAATAAGCATACATTCCAAAATGTAACAATTGAAACTGACCTGGCTGAAATTCAGTGACTCCAGGTCCGACGCTCTCTACGATGCCGGCTGCCTCGTGTCCGAGGACTACTGGGAAGGTGTCTTTATGCATTTTCTCCAAAAGGTAGTGCAGGTCTGTGTGGCACACCGAGGTCGCCACAATCTGCACCAAAGACAGTAACCAAACAGTGAAGACAATTAAAGGGACAGGCTGATGAGAGTGTTACTTCTCAGGGGGTTCAGATTATATTGACACTTTTATTTTGTTGTGAACAATCAGTCACGATTATTCTGCAGTTGATATCCTTCTGGTTTGTTATCTACTGACTTGACCCTTGTGAGCTGATTCTGAAAGCAGTGACAAGTGATCAGAGAACAAATTAACACGAAACTAACTTCAGTCAATATCCTGGGGTTTAATGAAACTCAAACTTGTTACATCAAGCTTGAGCGGATAGATTACGTGAGAATAGATAAGAACGGAGCACAGAGGGAAAGAGGGATAGTTCAAGGCTTTCATACACAGATAAGGTGAGCCAGGGAGTGAACCCGCTGCTACAAATCGTCAGAGTTTCTCACAATGGAACATAACACATTCTATAACACATTTAGTTAATATCAAACATATCACCAAATGGACCTTATGAGTTGCACTAAGCAGGATTTTTTTATATAACAATACACTTCTGTGACTACCAGTGCACAACGAAGTGAGTTTGACAGAAATAAGTGCAGTAGTGGTTGTTCTCATACACCGTTTGTGGATTTACCTATGAAAAGTAATGCATTGTAAGTCATATATATCCCACAAAATCAATTTGTATGTAATTCACATAATTGTGAAAGTCTAAAGAGCGACAAACGCCGCATAGGGAGGAGGTCAGGGTGGATGGGTGGGTCAAAAAAACACCAGACTTTCACCCAGGAGACCATTGTTTGTACCCAGTGTGAAACCAGAAAAAATCTACGTTGATATATTTGTCATGTAACTTCCGTACCTAAATTACACCACCCTCCAGTGTTATTTTAAACCAAACCATGATCTTTCCCTAAACCTAACCAGGTAGTTTTGTTGCCTAAACCTAACTAAGTGGTTTTGTTGCCTACACCTAACTAAGTAGTTTTGTGGCCTAAACCTAACTAAGTAGTTTTGTGGCCTTGACCTAACCAAGTCGATATTTTCCTAAACCTTACTAAGTAGTTTTGTGGCCTAAACCTAACAAAGTGAATATTTTTCTAAACCTAACAAAGTAGTCTTGTGGCCTAAACCTAACCAAGTTGTTCCCTGTGAAGAAGTTTATTTTGAAAAGACTGGAACGGAAATGTACATTTGTAGGAAAACGCACCGCTGTATGAGGATACATTGCAGTATAACACTGTGTGTTTGTCCAAGTGTGTGTTGTGATAGTGAATGTCTCTCACCTTGATGCGGACCTCGTTCTCCTGGGGCGAGGCTACCTCGATGTCCTCAATCACCAAAGGCTGGCCAGGCTCCCAGGCCACTGCTGCCTTGCACTTGATGATCTAGAGGACAGTGACACCACATGACATTACCCAGCATGAGATATGATAAATACTGCTGGGGACTGTTAAAACATATATGGAAGAGCCACACTGCCGTGACCCTTTGTTGAACTCTGAACACTTCATGTCCTTGCTCAGAGTCAGCTTTTCACATTGACTGTAAAAGGCAACATGCTGCATTAGCAAGAACCGGGATATAATGTTGCAAACCTTTGTGCTACAATTCAAGGTAAACACTCATCTAGAGGCCCATTTCAATGTCAAATCGACTGACTGACACATTGTAAAATAGTATCACATCAGGAAAACAAATGTGGTTCACATCCTCCCTACATTTTGAATTACATGTTAACAGCTAGTGGTTTCAGTAGCTCTGATAAAGCTGCTCCTCCAAAAGCAAACATCACATGAATCTCTTTGATTCGTGTACATAGATGTGACGCTCAGCTCGACATTCAACAACATATTTTTTGTGCGTTTTCCTGCGAATGTCCAGCAACACATGACACGTGTCAATTTCTGCTCCAGTGTTTTTAAAATAAAACTACTTGGTTAGGCTTAGGCAACAAAATTACTTAGTTAGCTTGAGGAAAAGATTGCGGTTTGGGTTTGAATAAAATCGGAAGTGGCGTAACCTAAGTACGGAAGGTATGTGACAAATAAATCAGCTTTGACTTGTGATTTCACACGGGACATGAACACCAGCCTCCTGGGCGAAAGTGCATGTTTTTTGACCCCACCATCCACCCCGGCCTCAAAGTCAAAACAGACACATTTTACTGAGGCAGAGGGGACTTTTTTTTTTTTTTTTCGAATCTTAAAATAAAACTTTACTAGAATCATCATAAACATACAGGTACGTACATGAAATTTGACCTCTGCATTTAACCCATCCTAAGCATTTAGGACATTTATGGACTGGTATTACGTAACGATTACACGGTTTATTGCAGTAAAATTAAGATTTTTCACTTTGTTTAGGTGAAATACTTCATGTTCCTGCATATCTTTAACCAGATACACGCTAATTTCAGGTATCGACTTTGTGTTACACCCATCCACACCACTGAATCAGCCTCACATGCACAAATGTGAACTGAACACAATACAGGAGCACACAAGAATCTCAAATGTATAATATTTATTTGTACGCAATATTCCAGCACATATTTAACCCTTATCCTACCAACCTATTTAATGTACAAGGGCTACTGACTGGGGTCCCTGGGGACCCCAAGGAATAAACTACTGTAAGAAACAACCATCAACAACTTATTTCTTCTCAAAACATTATTAGTTATATGATGAAATTTGTGTCCGTCTCCTTCACAATGACTGACTGAGTGTTCCTCCCCTCTGATAGTCTGTGATACTTTAAATTAAGACCCATACATTTGGTCCAGGGCTGCACGGTGGTGCAGTGGTTAGCACTGGCGCCTCACAGCTAGAGGGTTGCAGGTTCGAATCCGGCTTGGGGCCCTTCTGTGTGGAGTTTGCATGTTCTCTCCGTGTCTGCGTGGGTTTTCTCCGGGTGCTCCGGTTTCCTCCCACAGTCCAAAGACATGCATGTTAGGTTAATTGTTGACTCTAAATTGCCCATAGGTGTGAATGTGAGTGTGAATGGTTGTCTGTCTCTATGTGTCAGCCCTGCGATGGACTGGCGACCTGTCCAGGGTGTACCCCGCCTTCGCCCAATGTCGGCTGGGATCGGCTCCAGCCCCCCCGCGACCCCTAACGGGATAAGCGGTTGCAGATGAGAGAGATGAGAGACATTTGGTCCATCTATTCTATTTTATCTATTTTAACTGCATAGACTGCAATTAGGTGCTGTGACTGGGGTCCATTAGGACCCCAATACATTGGTCTTTTTTAAAAAACACTAATTAAAACAGAAACAGAAAACAATGATATGAAGTCATTAGGAACAAATTCATAGCCAAAGTCATGCAAAAATTGCAATGACAGAATAAAGCACCTGTGAGATATGACAAAAAAGTAGACCTCTGGGGTCTGTGGGGACCCCAGTCGGAAGTATGAGGGTTAAAGAAAAAACTAAAAAACACCTCAAATATGAGTGTCCATATGTTGGATTATAAACTTACCTTACCAGCGGTGGCCATTTTTGCAGAGAGGAGTTATGAGAGGAGTGCAGCTGTAGGATGGGATTAGGGAGGAGTGAACAAGAGATCCTAGAATTCTAGTTTTTATATTGTGCCAGTAGAAACCAGTTTGGAAAACATTCAGATGGGCAGGGACTTTGAATGTTGTGACATTACTTTGAGACTACCATTGGTTAGGGGTAACTGGATCACAGTTAGAACACAGGATCCCCACCAGGGTTGCGTCCTCAGCCCCCTACTGTGCAAACATGACTGTTTGGCCAGGTTTATGACTCCATCATAAAGTTTGTCGACGACACAGTGGTGGTGGTGGGTCTGATCTCCGACAACAATGAGAAGGCCTACCTGGAGGAGGTGGCTGACCTGTCACTCTGGTGACAGGACAATGGCCTCCTCTTGAACGTCACAAAGGCCAAGGAGCTGATTGTGGACTTAAGGAGAGCACAACAACTGACGTACACACCGCTGAGGATTAATGGGACTAGTATGGAGAGGGTGAGCAGCTACAAATACCTGGGAGTCCACATCACGGAGGATCTGACATGGTTTTCACACAGACACTCTGGTAAGAAAGGCAAGACAGCGCCTTTACCACCGCTGACAGCTGAAGAAATTACTACTACTCTGGAGCTGTAGAGAGCATCCTGATAGGAAGCATCACTGCCTGGTTTGGCAACAGCTCCGCGCAGGACAGGAGGGCTCTGCAGAGAGTAGTGCGTTGGGCCGAACGCACTACTGGAACCACACTCCCCCTCCTGCAGGACTTGTACACCAGGAGGTGCAGAACCAGAGCCTGTAGGATTATGAAGGATCCTCACCACTCAAACAACGGACTGTCCCTGCTGCTACGGTCAGGCAAGCGCCTCCACAGCCACGCTGCCAAAACAGAGAGACTGAGACGGAGTTTCTTTCCCCAGGCCATCAGGATTGTGAACTCTGACCTCACCAGGGTGCCCACCAAGCGTCACACGCTGCCCCTCCTATCCACACATGTTCACACACACATACAGTGCATCTGGAAAGTATTCACAGCGTTTCACTTTTTCCACATTTTGTTATGTTACAGCCTTATTCTAAAATGGATTAAATTCATTTTTTTCCTCAAAATTCTACACACAATACCGCATAACGATAACGTGAAAAAGTTGTTTTTTAATTTTTGCTAATTTATTAAAAATAAAAAACAAAAAGTTCACATGTACATAAGTATTCACAGCCTTTGCCATGACACTCAAAATTGAGCTCAGGTGCATCCTGTTTCCACTGATCATCCTTGAGATGTTTCTACAACTTGATTGGAGTCCACCTGTGGTAATTTCAGTTGATTGGACATGATTTGGAAAGGCACACACCTGTCTATATAAGGTCCCACAATTGACAGTGCATGTCAGAGCACAAACCAAGCCATGCAGTCCAAGGAATTGTCTGTAGACCTCCGAGACAGGATTGTATCGAGGCACAGATCTGGCAAATTCTGCAGCATTGAAGGTCCCAATGAGCACAGTGGCCTCCATCATCCTTGATGAAAACCTGCTCCAGAGCGTTCTGGACCTCAGACTGGGGCGTTTTCCAACAGGACAACTACCCTAAGCACACAGCCAAGATAACAGGGGAGTGACTTAGGGACAACTCCCTTCAATTTGTATTACATTTTAAATATATTTGTATAGTTGTTCTTTGCGCAATCCTGTGAGCACTGCCACTTTGCATTTCACTGCACATCCTGTATGAGTACATGACAAATATAACTCTTGAATCTTGAACATTCACACTTACGGGCAATTTAGAGTCAACAATGAACCTAACCTGCATGTCTTTGGATTGTGGGAGGAAACCGGAGAACCCAGAGAAAAAATATATTTTACATAAATATTACTTCCATAAACATTGCTAAACAAACAAACCCTAACATCTAAGATACTAGATAGCCAAGCTATCAGCTTCAACTCCAACGATGACGCTGGCTGTTGACCTGACTTTAAACTGGTACACTTAATTACCATTTAATTACATTGAGTTAATGAGAAGAGGATCTTTTAAATTTGAAATATTACTGTTCATTTGTATTATTGTATTGTTAACTTGTTCAAAATAAAAAAAAGAAGAGCTGACTTAATATATTTATTTTACAGTGTAAGGAATCCGGTACAACGTAAACATGGAGTGAACTTGAGGAGTTTAACATGTTCCAACGTCATTGGTGAACCCGCAAACTCTTATCTGATTAGTGAATGTGAATGGATTCATAAACTTGAGTTGCACCTCCACTTCCTCCACCATGGGGGATTCCCAGCCTCCCACGCTACTGCACCTCTGGACTGGAGCGCCTATAACACAACATCCAGGAGCTTCAGCTGGTCTGGAATCACTCAACATAACAACCCTGTTAACTGATTCAATCCATTTACTGCCGGAGGAAGGTTTAGTTAAACAGTCTGAATATTTTCTTTGTGGAAAGAGTAAGCTGAAAGAATTATGATGTGTAGACATGAAACAAACATTAAAGAGTAACCACTAAATTCACCTTTTTGAGTTAGTAAATTACATATACAGTCACTTTATTAAACAATTGATCTGGACGTATGGGACACTCAAGTGTCAGCAGTGTAGAAAATATGGCAACTATACTGTCCCTACAAAGGAAAAATACTTAAACAAGTTTTTTTTGTTTTCCAGCCAAATGAATTGTAGGCAGAATATTGGAAATGTGGCAATTCTTCTTCTTTTATTAAAGTTATTTATCTAAACAGGAGGATAGGGGAGTCATGTGACCAGGATGAGGAGAGTCAGAGGGCATCTGGTGGACAGGTGGAGAATGGCAGTGGAAGTGGAAATGTGGCCTATGTGTCTTGAGGGAGGGACAGAGAGGCAGAACTAAACAACTGAGGAAGCCATTGTGACATTCTGTCACTCTCCACTGCCTCTGCTGAAGCCTTGTCAAGATAACATTAAGTGAATGCATTTTTTGAATTAGTGAAGGTGTTGGAGAAGCGAAATGGAGAATACATGGTGCAAGCTGTAATCTCGTGTCCCTGTGTTCATTTATCTCTTGTTAAATGCAAAATATGTGAAATAAATAAAACGTATTTGAGATTTATTTATTTTGATATCATCTCTTTCCTCTTCCTGTAAAATGCAAACATATTTTTCATGACTCATCTTGAATTTAGGGTGGCACGTTGGTGAGATAGTTTAGCACTGCCACCCCATAGCAAGAGGGTCCCAGGTTCCTTCTGTGTGGGGTTATATCATAGCAGGAGGTGTGGACAAAAACCCTGTTCACATTTCCAAAGACTGCGGTCGAGGTCTAAATTTATTTATTTCACCTTTATTCTCATCCTCCTGATCTAGTAACACCTGCGAGGGAATTGTGGGTGAAGGTGAGCAGCTGTCTAAATGGCTCTGTACCCCTCGTTCGTATCGAGCTGTATCCGTTGAGTCACCTCAATTACGTCCTCAGGGGGCTTTTACAGTGATTCCAATCATTGACTTTGCCAAGTGTTTAACTTTTATATGTCTGTGGACAGATTTTGTCACAACTGTGCAAGTTGCAGTCACAAAACTTTACAGGTGTGTAGCTGAGATCAAAATGAAGTCTGACTTTGAAGATGGGTATGATCTGAGCAAGGGTGCCCGAAGTAGGGAGGTAGGAAATGGGGAAGTCTTTGGCCCCCCCCACTTTACGCACCTGGTCCGATTTAGCGTGGCGGCATGTGTGATCCCATCGCAAGATGGTCTCTAGTTTCAGTTTCCTTTATTTTACGTCACTTTACAAACAAATTAAGAAATGTTCCTTTTCATCTCAGCCGCTGGAGGGGACGTTGGTGGCAGACAGTGTGTTGTTAGTGGTATTGAAGAGTAAAGACCACACCAGGGACACAAACATGTGAGTAGTTGCTGGGGAACAAATGAGGACGTAACTGCTAGTGAACCATTAGTTAATGAGTAACTCCCAGTCAAATTTTAGAGTAGCTAATGATTATAAAATGAGTGAGGAACGAATCACGAACGACTTGATAATTGATGGATCGTTAATGAGTACTTCTGTAATAATTCCTAATGGAGGAGTATAGATAATGAGTTATTAGAGAACAGACTGGGAGATCATATATTAGTTTAGTTCATAAGTTCATGAATATATGTGACTTGATCATACTGACCACTTTTATAAGTCGTTCCTGATTAACTCTGAATCAGCTGCTGAGCTGCAAAAAACTAGTAACGACTCCTTAATTACTGATTACTTACTTGTGTGTCCCTACCCCCCAGTAAAGTGAAACATAAAACAGAATAGTTACTGAGGAGTTCCTCATTACTTCATCATTAACTTATGAGAACTTACCCTTTTTATCCCCCCCCTAGTAAAATGAGACATAATGTGGAGTAGTTACTGAGGAGTCCTTCATTACTTCCTCATTAACTTTACAATTAATTCCTTAAAAAAAATTAAAAAAAGACAGCAGGATTTTTAGCAGGCGTTTTATTCATCATATTCAGACAACATATACATTAATATTCACATCCATGAATATTATGAAGTTGAACATCATGCCCGCACAACAGCACATCGCTTTAGTCCCAAGAACCTAGATCCTCCTTTGCTTTTTAATTATGTAATTAATAACTAATCATTGACTAATCATTACCTACTCTATAATATTTGATTTGGAGTTAATCCGTAACTAATGGTTCCCTAGCAGTTAGTTCCCCATTCGTTCTCCAGTTAACTACTCACATTGTTGTGTTCCTTATTGTAAAGTGTTACTGGATGTGTCTGTGGCTCAGAGGGTAGAGCAGATCGTCCACCAATCGGAAGGTCGTTGGTTCGATCCCCGGTTGCTCCAGTCACAGGCATAGAACGTGATAGGTAAAGTTGGCACCTTGCATGCCAGCCTCTGCCATCAGTGTATGAATGTATGTGTGAATGAGTGAATTCTGACATGTAATGTAAAGCGCTTTGAGTGGTTGGAAAACTAGAAAAGCGCTATATAAATGCAAGTCCATTTACTATAACATTTGCAGGTAAGTTTACATGCTAATGTGGTGCAGCTGAGCAGCTAATCAGCTATGCAGCCTGCAAACTGACGTTAGCAGTGTACTTTTCCCCGGTTAATGTTTATTAGGCTCAGTGTGATAGAACACTGACGTTATTGCTTTATGTAAGATTTGATTGGCTGTATTGAAATACGGTCTCCATTAATGTAGACGAGAGATTCCGTCAAATTGATGCAAAACTACAGAGCGCCATCATGAAACCAAAAGAAAATATAAATTTCTCCCTTTTGGTTTCGACAATTGATTTATAGAGCCGATATGCTGTAGCACACAAAAAAATACAATTTTATTATAGTTGGACTTACTGTATATTGGAATAACAATTTCAACAGCTTTTGTTATATGAAAACTGATGATAATCCACTGAATAGTGTTGAGTGTCACTAAAAGCAACACAGCGGTCTTATGGTGGAGAAACATTCAGGACCGTCCGGATGCTGTGGAACAAGAGGAAAGAGAAATGAGCAGATTTATATATTTGTGTTGTGGTTGAATCATGAATGGTGGAGAAAGTATAGGAGTGTTAATCTACCATTCACCACGCTTCATCAGTTCAATGGCATCATTGACCTGGTCCAAAGTCATGGTGTGAGTGATGAATTCGTCCAGCTTCACCTTCTTGTCCATGTAGGCTTTAACCATCTGAGGCACGGCATCCCTACCCTTAAAGCCTGAGCCACAAAATCACATAATAAGAGCATGGAGTCTTCATCCAGAATACAACTAGCTAGAGAGTTGCAGACCATACGCCCACAGCCATTTAGTTACCAGAGATTCATTAGTCAGTGGCGATGGTCATATTTGTCTCACCTCCAAATGTGGAACCCTTCCATGTGCGTCCACCGATTAGCTGAATGGGCCGAGTAGCAACATCGTACAGGTCTGTCCAGCCAACCAGCACACTAACACCCCAACCTTTAACACAAGACTCCAAGGCATTGCGCTAGATGGAGAAACAGCACAAAGTCAGTGGGCTTGTAAATGTAGTGTTTCAAATCTGCAGAGCAGTCAAAAATAAGTGCTTTAATAGTTAGAAAACACCTCCTCTTGGGAAAGAATATTGAATATAATGAGCCTTCTTGAGCCAATTTACATCAAATCTTTATGCAAACCTCTCCATCTGCCTCACCATGACTCCCACATTCCCCACACATTCCAGGGAGAAGTCCACTCCTCCGTCAGTCATGTCAGACAGCACCTGGTTGATGGGTTTACTGTGATCCTTGGGGTTCACAAAGTCGGTCGCGCCGAACACCTTGGCCTTCTCAAACTTCTCTGGATTGATGTCAACAGCAATAATCCTCTTGGCTCCTGCAACCTTGCAGCCCATGACTGCAGCCAAACCCACAGCTCCAAGGCCGAACACAGCACATGTGGAGCCCGGTTCCACCTAAAGTACAAAAGACTTTGGTCAACCTGGTTCTTAAGGTCAGACTTCTTAATGCACCATACAGTAATAATCAATGGAAAAGTCTTTTATCAAATACAAATTTATGGAACAAAATCTGCAACAGTCAAACATACACACCTTAGCAGTATTAACTGCTGCTCCATATCCTGTGCTGACCCCACACCCAAGGAGACAGACTTTGTCCAGAGGGGCAGCGGGGTCGATCTTAGCCACAGCCATCTGGTTAACCACAGTGTACTCAGAGAAGGTACTGGTTCCTGTAAACTGCAGCACCTTCTTCCCCCTACAGGTGAACCTGGAGTCTGACGGTGACATTGCATCGAAACGATCAGTAGCCCTGAACAAGATACATTTTTGATGTAAAATATATGAAGCAAAATTTGAGTGCTGCTCTTATCATATTAGAGGGTTCGCTGAATACTTGCTATACATGATGGTTTGTTGAGCTCACCATCCCATGTCACATTGGTTCGTCTTTGGACTCTTACAGAAGCGACATTCTCTACACTGGGTGAGGAACAGAGGGATAACCTTGTCTCCTGAAAGACAAAATTGCCATGTGACAGCGAAAGAAATTTAGGCCAACTTTTAGATGTGTGTAAAATAATATCTCTTACACAGAGAGGCCTCAGTTTACATCCCTCATACACTTCCTCCCCAAATTGTCATTTTTACATTTCTGTCAATGTAAGGATTAAATTAACAAGACACAACTTAATTAATTAGCAGTGATCTTTAAACGTTTTGATCACAAGGGCTGATTGTTTTTTTATAAAGTCAAGAAGATGGAATTTTAAATGAAATGTGACAGCCATATTGTCCACTTTGAACAGAACCAGGATAGCTATGTCCATTCTTTACGCTAAACTTAGCTAAACTAAGCACATCCCAGCTACGTAGGCTACTCAATACACAGACATGTTGTACCAATTGAAACTGACCTGGCTGATATTCAGTGACTCCAGGCCCGACGCTCTCTACGATGCCGGCTGCCTCGTGGCCGAGGACTACTGGGAAGCCGTCTTTATGCATCCTTTCAAAAAGGTGGTACAAGTCCGAATGGCACACTGCAGTCGCCACAATCTGCACCAAAGACAGTAAACAAACAATGAAAACACGAAGACAATTAAGGGGACAGACTGACTAGAGTGTTCGTTTGTGACTACCAGTGCACAACAGAGTGAGGCTGACAAAAACAAGTGCAGTAGTCCAGGAATAATACAACTTGACCTCAAATTAATTGCAACAAAAACTATATTACTTGTAATGTACCCCTAAAGTCATCCTCTTAGACATACAGAAAGGGTGAATAATCCGGAGGGAAAATCTTGAAATCCAGGAAATTAAAAAATGTCCGCCATCCGCACAAGTGGCAATAATTATTTCATATTTGAAAAAGTTACAATGAGAGATGGGCAGTATTTCGGTTACTTGTATTTGAAATACAATTACTTTGGAATATTTGTATTTGACAAGGAAGATCTGGGTAGAATCAGACCAGACCAATGATCATAATTAATTTATTTTTGCACTCCAAGGAAAAAATGCAGCATGGTCAAATCTAGCATGCACAACAATGTAGGCTTGTACAGTCATCAAAATATGGCTAAAAAGGTGTTTTTGGTTAATATTTAGATGATTTTCAAAACATTTCCATCATACAATTCCTTTTTCTCTCATTTAGAACATATTGAGGACACAAAATACATTGAGTTAGTTTTTGTCGCAATTTGTGTGAAGTGTGGTTGACCTGCATTTTAGGTGAAATGCCTCGACTACAGTAACTGTCCAGCTGTGTGTTCTCATAGCAGATATCTCTCACCTTCATGCGTATCTCATTGGCCTGGGGCGGGGCCACCTCAACCTCCTCAATCACCAAAGGCTTGTTGGGTTCCCAGGCCACTGCTGCCTTGCACTTGATGACCTACAGGGCAGTGACACCACAAGAAATTCGTTTTGGAAGGCGAGTCCCCACAATGTGACTGTGTAAACAGGATTATGTCCCCACATCGTAGGTAATACAAGCCCACACACACACACACACAGTCAGACAAAAGTGAGTTTTGAGTTTTAAAAAGTCCCAACAGTCTTGTTATAAGCTCCTATAGTTCCTACCAAGTTGAGCATGAAGTTGGACAGAATAAATTAATGTAGGGTTAGCAAGCATCACTGAGTAAATCACTTTTCTCAGATTTTATAAATCAAGCGGTTTGCCTTGAATTCATAAGCATTTCTTTAATCCACTGTGGAATGATGGTAAATGGACTTGCATTTATATAGCACCTTTCTAGTCTTCCTGTGTTCCCAGCCTATAAAACCTAGGTTTGATGACTCATTCTCTTTCTCTGCAGACACCATCGCCAGCACCCTTAGGGTCTTCTTGGTTATCCTTTTGTTTGTTTTGTACATGTTACAACAACACACCATTTACACACTCCACACCTTACATCTGGGATTTTACTGATATTCACAATCCATACCTTTGTGATCTTCTGTTTTGCATATTTCATTCTCTTTTGTTAAATAAATGATCTTTTGTCTATTTTAGCTTATAATCCCCTCATCGTTGCCAATATAAACACAAAGCTGTCTGGATAATGTCAAATTGTGCACCAAGTCAAAACAGAACAAGAGACATTTTACAGAGACAAGGGGGGGAATAGAAAGTAACAGACAGAGGGAGTATTTTCAGGTTAAATTACCCTAAAACCTAGCAATTACATAACAATTGCACATTTTATTGCAGTAAAATTAAGATTTTCACTTTGTTTAGGTGAAATACTTCATGTTCCTGCATATCTTTAACCAGATACTCATTTCAGGTATCAACTTTGTGTTACACCCATCCATACCACTGAATCAGCTTCACATGCACTAACGTGAACAGCACACAATACAGGAGCACACAATAATTTGAAATTCATGTAAATCAATGTGATATTGTTAAATTTCTTTTTGATGTTTTGTTCCAGTAATTTTAATGTGTGTCTGTGTATAAATACAAAGATGTGTCATAGGCAATATTCATGCACATATTGCAATAAAACTAATGAAAACACCACATAAATATGAATGCCCGCATGTTGGATTATACTTACCTTTCCAGCTGTGGCCATTTTTGCTGCAAAAATCAGAGTAAACAAGCGAGAGAGGAGTTACGAGAGGAGTACAGCTGCAGCAGGACGGGATTAGGGAGGAGAGAACAAGAGGTCCTTGACATCTGGTTTTATTTTGTGTCAGTAGAAACCAGTTTGGCAAACATTCAGATGGGTGGGGACTTTGAATTTCTTTGCCTTTACTTTGAGAATACCATTGGTTAACGGTGACTGTGGGAAAATATATTCTGCGGCCATGCAATCAGTTCTTTGAGTTCCTATACCCAAATCTGGGAAGCCTGTGTTGAATAAACAAGCATGTATCGACACGTATGGATTTACATAAGAGAAAGGGATTCAAAGGAATAGTTCGACATTGCAACATGTATTTATTCCTTGCTGAGATTTAGATGAGAAGATCTATTCCACTCTAACTTGTCATACAATTCTCACACAACTTGTACTCGTCTTTGAAAAGAAATGTCCTCCGAGAGCAAATCATTACACAATCTCGTCTCACACCTCTTATCGCATATCAGCTTTGTCCTCAACAGTTTAGTTGAGTTTATTAGGAACCCAATTAACTGACGCCATGACATCAGCTAGTTTTCCTGGGGTTTGCATAAACAATTATACACATTCCAACATCATCCATCCATTATATGTAACCGCTTATCCTATTCAGGGTCGAGGTGGTGCTGATCCCAGCTGACACTGGGCGAAGACACAGACACAGAGACAGACAACTCTCACATTCACACCTGCGGGCAATTTAGAGTCAACAATTAGCCGAACCTGCATGTCATTGTTGTGGGAGGAAGCCGAAAGAATCCGGAGCACACCCACGCTAATACAGGGAAAACATGCAAAGTCCACACAGAAGGGCCTCAAGCCGGGTTTGAACCTGCGACCTTCTTGTTGTGAGGCAGCAGTGCTAAACACTGCACCACCATACAGCCTCATTCCAACATCACATTACATAAAAAAAAAACCCTGTCCCCACATTATCTTAAAAAAATGATGCTAGCAAATTCCATGCAGTGAGGTATACATGTGTATATTTCAAACCCTTAGACACCACAAACCAAAAAGCAAAGCATTGGTACACCAGGATAATCATTTACTGTTCGTTCATGCAGTTAATTGCATTAAATACTCTTTTAATGCTTTCTTGAAAGTGGCTCTGGTATTTGTTTTAGTAACTTGATTTGGTAAAGAGTTCCATCCTGTAATAGCTCTGTACAGAACAGGGGCCTGTACTTCGAAGCAGGATTTGGGGTTAGCGAGGTAACTTCAGGGTTAACTCAGGGGACGTGAGGTGACTAATGAGGGACAGATGAAACTAATCAGGGCGGAGCACACAATCAAAACTGGCGGGGAAAACACATCAAGACAGGAAGTGAAGTGATCTGAAGTGAGAGGAGAGGTGAGTAACAAAATAAAACAGGAAACATGAATGAATGACATGAAACAAAGGAAAGACATAAGCAGGGCAGAAATACTCTGTGTGAAATACTGTGCTTTCTTGACAATGGCCGCTAGATGGCGCTACGGTAGCCAAGTTGGACTGTAAATGGCTGAAGTTGACTTGAATTCACTTATTAGCAATATATGTACTTTGATTCTGACTAGACGCCAAATATTGATAAATCCATCAATGAAAATGGTACCCAACATATACCACTTCCTCCTGTTTGAGTAACGTTTGCTAAAAAACTACAGTGTCCCAACTGTTTTGGCAAATTACCAAGCTTTTTTTTTTTTTTTTTTTAAATGAAACTGTATATTTATGAGGTGTTTTAGAGATTTACATCTTCAGTAGGAACCAGTAGCTTTGGAGCTGAGAGCCATAGACAGAGTAGAAAAGTACAGTGGTGGACTCATGCTGTGTGAGGGGCATGTACTTCTACATTGATATACAATGCAATAAATGATTTAGCAACATGATGGTTTTGCAGTTCCAATGACATACAACACAACAAAATCACAACACAAAGAAGGAAGCCACAGACCCCATCTGTTGAGAACATTTATTTTGCTCTATCAACATCTGGCATGTTTAGCTTTTGCTCATATGAACACTGTTTGGCAATGTACAGTGTGCATAATTTGAAAGATCTCTTTATTATGTGCGTTGCATTATTTGAGAGCAGCAACACAGTGGTGTTATTGTGGAGAGACATTCATGACCGTCCGGATGCTGTGAAACGAAAAATAAAAGAGAAATGAGCAGATTGATTTATCTGTGTTGTTGTTGAGTCATGAATGGTGGAGAACGTATAGGAGTGCAAATCTACCATTTTCCATGCTTCATCAGTTCAATGGCATCATTGACCCGGTCCAAAGTCATGTTGTGAGTGATGAACTCATCCACCTTCAACTTCTTGTCCAGGTAGGCTTTAACCATCTGAGGCACGGCATCCCTACCCTTATAGCCTGAGCCACAAAATCACATAAAGAGAGCATGGAGTCTTCATCCAGAATACAACTAGCTAGAGAGTTATAGAACATGAGCCTAGGGCTGGATGATAAAAAACATTATCACAATAATTTTTTTTTATATTGATCGATGTCGATAATTATCACAATATATATTCATTAAAGATAATAATAATAATGATGCTCAATTTAGAGTTTTTTGTGACAACAATTTTATTGGTTTACCTTTTTGTCCCACTTTTGCATTCATTATGGAGGAGACATGTTTTCATACATATGAAAATAACTGAAATATTGTGTTGACAGTACATAACACAGCTACATGTATTCACTAAGGTAATCACATATGCATTATAAATGTAAATACATTTACAGTCACACAGTGACATGGGATGAAATACAAAAATAAATCTTGTGGTTTACAGTTTTAATATATTACTCCTTAGGACAGAACCCTAAACAAACCAGAAGGTTAGTTATAGTTTATAATATACAATTCTATTTTATGAGAATGGATCAATCAAGTCGTTTTGGGTTCATTATGTACAGTATGTAGTACGATACTTCTTGTTGGCCATCTCACTGCTGCGCGCTACTATTGAGCATGTGCACCAGAGACTAATGCCAGCCGAGCTGGCTAACTTCCGGTTAGCCCTATGCTAATTTGAATTGGGATAAGAAAATTCAATCATGTGGCGGCACGGTGGCGCAGAGGTTAGCATGGCAAGAGGGGCGCATGTTCAAATCTGGCTTGGGGCTCTTGTGCGTGGAGTTTGCATGTTCTCCCTGTGTAGCTTGGGTTTTCTCCGGGTTCTCAGGTTTCCTCCCACAGTCCAAAGACATGCAGGTTAGGTTAGTTAATGGCTCTAAATTGTGCATATGTGTGAATGTGAGCGCGAATGGTCTGTCTCTATGTATCAGCCCTGTGATAGTCTGGCGATCTGTCCAGGGTGTACCCCACCTTTGCCCAATGTCTGCTGGGATCGGCTCCAGCCTCCCCCACACCCCCCACAACCCTAGATAAGATAAGCGGTTACAGATAATGGATAGGTGGATGGATAATTCCTTGCGGCTCTTTTAGAATTTCCAAATGTTATCCAACCAAATTGATCAAATGCAGATTGTGAAACAAGTCATTTCACTCACTCAAAACAATTTAACTACCGTTTTACAGCCGCACCAGTTGCAGTATGATATATTGGCTGTTCATAGTGGTTGTAGCTCGAGGAAAACAGATAAAAAAATAACTTTAGCGAAAAATATATCGCATGAATTTATCATTATCGTTATCAAGATTGTTTTATCACCCAGTCCTACATAAGCCCTTAAGTCACCAGAGATTCATTAGTCAGTGGTGATGGTCATATTTGTCTCACCTCCAAACACGGAGCCCTTCCACGTGCGTCCAGCGATGAGCTGAACGGGTCGAGCAGAAAAGTCTTCTAATTCTGTCCAGCCAACAATCACGCTGACGCCCCAACCATTCACACAAGACTCCAAGGCACTGCGCTAGATGGAGAAACAGCACAAAGTCAGTGGGCTTGTAACCAGAAGGGTCCAAATTTCTGGACTAGCAGAGGAAATGAAGGCTGGGAAACTTAATGAATGACACTCAGCTCTTCTCCAATAACTACTGCTGGAAAAGAGCAAGTGAGCTTTTTTCAGATTAAATGTCATTGTTTTACTAGTTATGTCCCACCTCTTCATTATATTCTTGAAGCAGATTAAATGAAATCTCCCTACCATGACTGCCACATTCCCGACACATTCCAGGGAGAAGTCCACTCCTCCGTCGGTCATCTCAGACAGCACTTCGCTGATGGGTTTACTGTGATCCTTGGGGTTCACGCACTCCGTTGCGCCGAACTCCTTGGCTTTCTCAAACTTCTCTGGATTGATGTCAACAGCGATAATCCTCTTGGCTCCTGCATCCTTGCAGCCCATGATTGCAGCCAAACCCACAGCTCCCAGGCCGAACACAGCACATGTGGAACCCGGTTCCACCTAAAGCACAAAAGACTTTGGTCAACATGGCTCTTAAGGTCAGAATTGTAAATGCTCTATTTAGTAATAATCAATAGAAAAGTTTCGCGTCCCATAATGAGTGATAATTCTTTCAAAGGCTTTCCCATCTGGGCAAGAGTATTAAGTGAAGAAGTCATACAAATTGTCAAATTTATAGGCATTTAACCCTGAATGTCTCATTCCATTGCTTTAATCTAGTATAATGATGTAAGCAATCTACAACAGTCACACATACACACCTTAGCATTATTAACTGCTGCTCCATATCCTGTGCAGATCCCACAGCCAATGAGACAGACTTTGTCCAGAGGTGCAGCCGGGTCGATCTTAGCAACAGCCAACTGGTTAACCACCGTGTACTCAGAGAAGGTACTGGTCCCTACAAACTGCAGCACCTTCTTTCCCTTACAGGTAAACCTGGATACTGGGGTTAACCTGAACAAGATAATCTTTAGACATAAGAAACCTGAAACAATATTTGAGTGCTGCTCTTGTCCTATTAGAGGGTTCACCAAAAACTTGCAATATACTATTTATCTAAACATTCTGTCCTGTGGTGTCATCAGACAGCACCAAAAGTTGCTACACTGATAAGGAAGTGTTGAATGAAACGAAAAGTTGAGACTGAAGAGACAATGGAGTGGAAGGAAGGATATGAGTGTTTATCGAGCTCACCATCCTTTCTCACACTGGTTCGTCTTTGGACTCTTACAGAAGCGACATTCTCTACACTGGCCGATGGTCAGAGGGATGACCTTGTCTCCTGAAAGACAAAAACAATGTTACCATGTGACAGTCACACTAAATCTTAGGCAAACTTTTGTAATGGTGTAAAAAGAAATATTCGCTGAATGGCGCAGAGTTTAGATCCCTCATACACTTTGACTAATACCCCAAATAGTCGTTTTTACATTTTTGTTAATGTGCAGATTAAATTAAGAAGACACGACTTTGAGCTTTACAGGTTTTGGTCACTGGGGCTGTAACTTTCCAAAAAGTCCAAAAATTTGAATTTCTAATAAAAAATGACAGCCGTAATTCTGAACTTTGGACAGAGCCAGGCTAGCTGTGTCCATTCTGTTCACTAAACTTAGCTAAACCAAGCACATCTCAGCTCCGTAGGCTACTCTCAATACACAGACATGTTGTACCAATCGAAACTGACCTGGCTGATATTCAGTGACTCCAGGCCCGACGCTCTCTACGATGCCGGCTCCCTCGTGTCCAAGGACTACTGGGAAGTTGTCTTTTTGAGTGTTCTCAAACAGCTGGTACAGGTCCGTGTGACACACCGCAGTCGCCACAATCTGCACCAAAAGACAGTAACCAAACAATGAAAGCTGAAGGACGATTAAGGGGACTGGTTGTGTTCGCTCTCGGTGGGTTCAGCAGTACTAGCAACACTTTCATAGTATATTGATACTTTTATTTAGTGTTAAACAAATCAATAAATGGACCTTATTAGTTAAGCACTAAGCATAATTTTGATGTAATAATACACCTCTGCAGCAGCTGAACCTTTGTCAAAACCTTTGGCAGTAACCAGAGTTGCCAAATGCACGATAATTATCGTATCCGTACGATCATTTTCTTCAGCTTCTGCCTGCCTACAGGTAGAAACTCAAATGAAACACATTTTACAAGGAACATTGAGCGCGGGCCCGACCAATCACTCACTGCTTCAGCATTATGGAGTAGCATGTGTTTCAGGACAACGAGATACAGTACATGGATGCAGTCATTGGGCTACATCGGCAAATACATCGATGAGGTTGTACCGACGATTACAGGGGGTCAACAGGGGTCGCAAATTAGCCTTGACTAGAAATCCTATATGCAACACATATGTCTCATGTACCACCTGTTAGAATGTTTTTATTGCATTATCCCTAACAAACTGATAAATAGAATAACCTTAACTTGAACCGTGTGTGTCTAGGCGTGTGTTGTGATAGTGAACGTCTCTCACCTTGATGCGGACCTCGTTCTCCTGGGGCGGGGCGACCTCAATGTCCTCAATCACCAAAGGCTGGTTGGGCTCCCAGGCCACGGCTGCCTTGCACTTAATGATCTACAGGGCAATGACACCACATGAAATTACCCAGCATGAGATATAACAAATACTACTGGGGACTGTTAAACCATATAGGGAAGAGCCGCAGAGCCACTACCCTTTGTTGAACTTTGAACACTTACCA
The DNA here is from genome assembly GCA_916701655.1 of Sebastiscus albofasciatus. Classification (NCBI taxonomy): domain Eukaryota; kingdom Metazoa; phylum Chordata; class Actinopteri; order Perciformes; family Sebastidae; genus Sebastiscus; species Sebastiscus albofasciatus. The sequence continues at coordinate 90,214 of CAKAOI010048726.1, read as the reverse complement.
TAAAAAAGGCAACATGCTACATTAGCAAGAACCGGGATATAATGCTGCAAGCCTTTGTGCTATAATTCAAGGCAAACAGTCATCTAGAGGCCCATTTCAATGTCAAATCGACTGACTGCCACATCGCAGGAAAGTATCATATCAAGCAAACAAATGTGGTTCACAACCTCCCTACGTTTTTTTATTACTTTATTAGTGGTTAACAGCAAGTGGTTTATATGTCTCTGATACAGCTGCTCCTGGCAAAAGCAAACATGAAGAACAAGGGTTTAAAGTCCACAAAATTATTAGATCAGTACAAGGTAATTTAGGGTCAGCAAATAAACCACTGAGTAAATCAATTGTTTCAGTTTAGATAGATCAAATGGTTTGTCAAGTATTTAATACTCTTATCAACATGGGAGAGGGCAAATATGCTTGCTTTATGCCAGTATCTTCACTCTAGCTTTAAAAGCTGAGCCCGCTACAACATAAAAATCGCAAGTTGCCATTAAAACGAATATATGTTAACGCATTATTATTGCGTTAATTTTGACAGCCCTAGTGTAAACCTTTTTTTATGCAGCAACAAATAGGTCAAAACTTAAACAGCAAATAAAAATTCCAGTATATAATACATATAGTATATAAACATAGAATTGAATTGGATAGATCGGCCCCAATGTCACCGATATCCGATCCAGCTATTTGAGTCAGTATTGGCCCGATAGCCGATCCGGTATCGGTGCATCCTTAATTTACTGAATGCACTGTGGAAATATGATGGAATCTTGGGTTTACACTACTAATTTTTATAATTATTTGAGCTTATTATTTTCTCTGCGTTGCCAATATCGACAGTTACACAAAACTGAGTCAATGTCACTGAAGCAGAGATGACAGAGAGACAGATAGAGATGGAGAGACAGGGTGTTTTAAGGTGAAGATACCATGAAACAGCTGTTACATATATTACATAATATGTAACCAGATATGCAGTATAATACAGCACAGGAAAGCATTGGAACACTTATTTATAATGTCTCACTGAATCAGCCTCATACAGTATACAGAAAAACAGGAACTGCACATGGTACAGAAGCACATTCAAATGAATAATATACATGTAATAAATTGTCATTAACTACATTAATGGGATACTGTTTTATTGATGTTTTGTTTCATTATTGTGTACAGCACCTTCATTTTCTAGTGTGTGTGTGTGTGTGTGTGTGTGTGTGCATTTACACATATTTGTCACCATGTGACATATAGGCAATATTCATAAACAAGAAGAAGAAGAAGAAAAACACATAAATATGAGTGTCCACATATTAGGTTATTTACCTTACCAGCTGTGGCCATTTTTGTTGCAAAGATCAGAATAAACAAGCGAGAGAGGAGTAAAGAGAGGAGTGCATGCAGCTGCAGGACGGGAGTGGGGAGGAGACAACCCTGGACTCAGATTCAGTTGACATTCAGAAGGGCGGGGACTTGCTTTCACTTCCTTGAGTTCCCAGATAAGCAAAATCTCTTCAACGGATCTGGAGCCTGTGTGGAATAAACAAGCAGCAACCACAACCGCAACTGAAATCTCTTTTAACGCTTTTTTGATAAAACAATAATTTTCAAGTGACTTATTGTGTTATTCAGTTTCTTACTGAGTTAGACGAGAAAACAGCTCCTAGAGTGGGCAGGGCTGGGAGCTAAGAGAGGGGAGGAGTGAGGAGTGAGGAGTGAGGTGGGAGGAGGGAGCTGAGATCTGGGAGGAGGGAGCTGAGAGGTCAGGTTGAGAAGTGGGAGGCAAATCTATGGCCCAATTCCAATTTGGCACCTACACCCTCCCACTCCGTGACGGAGTAAACTCAATTTGTAGTCACACTCACAGCCCAAAGAAGCACCCCTCTTTAAGGTGTAGGTATAGTGGCCACTTCAGGACGAACTTCCCTCTCTCTGGCAAGGAAACTATATATATATATATATATAAAAAATAATGTTATTTGTTTTATTTATTTTTATTAAAATTTTATAAATTTTATATAAAAAATTATAATAAAAAATGACATTATATATATATAAATAATCTTATTTTTTTATTTATTTTTTATTATAATTTTATTTTTTAATTATATCTTACATTACTATAAATTAAAATGAATACATAAGAAATAAGTATAATAACAGTGTAAATATTGATGCATAATGCTGAAAAAGTGGATCTATCATTAAGTGTGTAAAAATGTTCATTTGAATGTACTGCATACATAAATGCAGTGATAATGCCAGAGTAAACCAGAGTATTGCACAGCTGAATTATCACACTAAATTATTGTACTGTTAAGTTATAATTGTACAGTTGATGTAATAAATGATGGGGTTATAGCTGCTGATAGGGGTAAACAATAATAAATATGTTGTAGATATGTATAAATATACAACACTTTACAATCAAATGAACATGTCACCTTTTTCTAAACTAGGCAAGAGTATATTTGATCCTTCAATCTATTTATTTCAACTTTATAATGTCTGTATGACAATGAAGTAGAATAAATTAAATGTCTATCTTAGTCTGAGCAGTTTATGAGTAAATGTTTGTACCAGTAGTCGCACGGAACTGACATTGGAGCGTGTTCCATGATGAACACAAAATGGCATTGCACGTCGTCAGTCAGTTGGTTAAGTCGGCATCGATGCAGGCTCGCTGTTGGAGGGTTTTATAATCCACTTCCGCTCCCCGCTACTGTAATTGGTTTGGGATGGCATGTAATATGGCGGACCCTCCACGCGAACACGCAAATGGAGTGGAAGTGGGTAGGCAGACGGTGTAGGGAGGTGGATTGGAATTGTACTCCTACTGGAGAAAAATGGCACAAGCGAACTGGAGTGCTGCTCAGCAGCAGTGTATAACCACTGGTGGTCAAAGGATATGGAGATTACCATTTTGTTCTGTAATGGTTATGCAAAAGTTTACATGTAGTCGTGAACAAAAATCTAGGTCAGGTAGGGAGAACAATAAAGTGATAAGGGAACGTTAGACTGGGTTTATTGCAGGACAGGAGTGAGTGGCTGAGAGAATGAATGACAAGGAGCTGACTGCAGATAACAAGGCAGATAAGACAAAGCAAGATAATTTGAAAGCTCACGAGTGTGTTGTACTGCACACTGATGCAAAAACATTAGTGTAGACAAAAAAGAACACGTGAATTTCATTTTTTTTATCAATAGATTAAAATATTTGATCGTGATTAATTTCATGACTGTCTATAGTTAATCACAATTAATCACAAATGAATTGCACATTTTTTTATCTGTGCAAAATGTACTTTAAAGGGAGATTTGTATAAGTATTTCTTAACAACACGGAAGTGGGCAAATATGATTGCTTTATGCAAACGTATGTATATATTTATTATTGGAAATCAATTAATAACACAAATCAATGACAAATATTGTCCAGAAACCCTCACAGGTACTGCATTTAGCATAAAAATATGCTCAAATCATAACATGGCAAACTGCAGCCCAACAGGCAACAACAGCTGTCAGTGTGTCAGTGTGCTGACTTGACTATGACTTGCCCCAAACTGCATGTGATTATCATAAAGTAGGCATGTCTGTAAAGGGGAGACTCGTGGGTACCCATAGAACCCATTTTCATTCACATATCTTGAGGTCAGAGGTCAAGGGACCCCTTTGAAAATGGCCATGCCAGTTTTTCCTCGCCAAAATTTAGCGTAAGTTTGGAGCCTTTTTTATCCTCCATTGCCACAAGCTTGACATGGTTGGTAACAATGGATTCCTTAGGTTTTATGGTTTCAAATGATGCCAGTATCTTCACTCTGGCTTTAAAACTGAACCCGCTACAAGCTAAAAAAATCACAAGTTGCGTGTGTTATTACCATGTTAACTTTGACAGCCCTAGTTTTTTTCAATACTGTTAAATACATTTTTGAAAACAGGCCTCTCATTGCTACTGCACGTTGGCTTCCATTGCTGTTCTAAACAGGTACTCACCTGTGCTTATATTTGGATTGATGAGCCGACAATCAAGCAATTAGGTGTTCGGCCAGGTGGCACCTGCATTGGCCAGTTGGTCCATGGGTGTGTCATTTAGAATGGTAGTGTTTTGAAATGGCATACAAGTGAATTTATGTCAGATTCCTGTGTCTTGTGTAGAGAACCGTGCGCAGTATGTTGCAAAAAGTGCCATGTTGAATTGCAAATTGGGTGCAAGAAAAGCAGAAAATGTGTTAAGAGTTTTGGAGACTTGAGCCGAGGTTTTACTCTCTGAGTGACAGTTTCAATAATTGTGCTTTATGTGTCATTTTAGTGTGTTAGCAATTGAAAAATTGATACAACTAAGCTGGACTGAGTAAAGCTGGGCATACACGTTATGTGATGTAAAACCAAAGCTCACGATTTATGTGCTCACACTGTACGGTCTGATCGTCAGCCACAACCTGAGTGCTCACACTGTACATATGAAATAGAAAAAAAAACACGGCCCGTCGGTCCATGCGCGCCGTTCTGGCTGTTGAGAGTTGTCAATAAAGATTTGTTTCAAAGCTCGGAGGCAGGGAAAGTTTGTTTGCTAGCAGAGGAAATGTTGCTGAAACGTTTAAAGAAAGAGACGCTGGCGTATATAGACTCACATGTGGCTTGGACATTTTCCAGAGAGAATTGGAGGTATAATTATATCTATTGTACATTGTTATCTTGATAGCTACACTCTGAAATTCAGTCCAACTCTAAAATGAGTTGTGGGACTCAAAATTCGGGCCAGAAATGGGCTAAAATCGTACAGTGTATACCCAGCTTAAATCTGACCTAAAACTCTTTTGTCATGCTAATCACAATGAAATACATAATTGACACAACAAAATCACAACACAAACAAGTGAACCACAGACCGCATTTGTTGGGACCATTTATTTTTGCTCTATAAACACGTTCAGCGTGTATAGCTTTCGCTTACATGAACAGTGCAAATGATTCGCACAATCTGCACGTAATCCACTGAATTGTATCGAATGTTGTTTGAAGAGATCTCTGTATTATGTGCATTGTATTCATTGTGTGAGTATTATGCTGTAATTTTATAAAAACATACTGTTGAATTATTCAATTGCTTTGGGGTCATTGAAAGCAACACAGCAGCCTTATTGTGGAGAAACATGCAGGACCGTCCGGATGCTGTGAAACAAAAATAAAAGAGAAATGAGCAGATTAATTTATCTGTGTTGTTGTTGTTGAGTCATGAATGATGGAGAAAGTATAGGAGTGTAAATCTACCATTTCCCATGCTTCATCAGCTCAATGGCATCATTGACCTGGTCCAAAGTCATGTTGTGAGTGATGAACTCGTCCACCATCAACTTCTTGTCCATGTAGGCTTTAACCATCTGAGGCACGTCATCCCTACCCTTAAAGCCTGAGCCACAAAATCACATAATAAGAGCATGGAGTCTTCATCCAGAATACAACTAGCTAGAGAGTTGCAGAACAAACACCCACAGCCATTTAGTTACCAGAGATTCATTAGTCAAAGGTGTCTCACCTCCAAACGTGGAGCCCGTCCATGTACGTCCACACATGAGCTGAATGGGTCGGGTGGCAACGTCGTACATTGTTGACCAACCAACCAGCACACTAACACCCCAACCCATCACACAAGACTCCAAGGCACTGCGCTAGATGGAGAAACAGCACAAAGTCAGTGGGCTTGTAACCAGAAGGGTGCTGGTCTAAACCTCTGGACTAGCAGAGGAAATGAAGGCTCAGCTCTTCTCCAATAACTACTGCTGGAAAAGAGCAAGTGAGCTCAGTTGACATTGTTCAGATTAAAGGTCATTGTTTTACTAGTTAGGTCACACCATCATTATATTCTTGAACCAGATTAAATGAAATCTCCCTACCATGACTGCCACACTCCCGACACATTCCAGGGAGAAGTCCACTCCTCCTCCGGTCATCTCAGACAGCACCTGGTTGATGGGTTTACTGTGATCCTTGGGGTTCACAAATTCCGTCGCGCCGAACACCTTGGCCTTCTCAAACTTCTCTGGATTGATGTCAACGGCGATAATCCTCTTGGCTCCTGCATCCTTGCAGCCCATGACTGCAGCCAAACCTACAGCTCCAAGGCCGAACACAGCACATGTGGAGCCCGGTTCCACCTAAAGCACAACACACTTTGGTCAACATGGCTCTTTAGGTCAGAGTTGTTAATGCTCTATACAGTAATAACCAATGGAAAAGTTTGGTGTCTCACAATGAGTGAACTGATTACTCTTTCATGGCTTTGCAATCTGGGCAAGAATTTTAATGGAAATTACTTTTGTGTCACGAAAATTGTCAAATTTATAGGCACTTAAAAGCAGGGTCGGTGATCTTGAGAAACAGCAGGAGTACACTAGATTTTTTAAAAATGATCCAACCCAAAACCCAGCCCGGTGTTGCCAACTGTTTTCCAATGAAAACAGTAGCTTATAACAGTTTATGGAAGACTCCGATGACAGAGTGCACGAAGGTAGACAAGCAGGTGGCCCGTCCAATCATGACATTCGGGCTGAATGACATGTTTGGTCCTGCAACTGATGAGAATTAAACTTATATAACAAAAATGTTTCTAAAATCTTTACCAACCCTGCCTTTAAGAAACATGTCTCATTCCTAAAATAATGATGTAAGCAATCTACAACAGTAAAACATACACACCTTAGCAGTATTAACTGCTGCTCCATATCCTGTGCTGATCCCACACCCAATGAGACAGACTTTGTCCAGAGGTGCAGCCGGGTCGATCTTAGCCACAGAAATCTGGTTGACCACCGTGTACTCAGAGAAGGTACCGGTTCCCATAAACTGCAGCAACTTCTTCCCCTTACAGGTGATCCTGGATTTTTCTGACACTTTGAGACGATCAGTTTCCCTGAATAGAGAATTTATTAAAATGAAAATACAACTTCAGACTTAATTTTTGAATTTTGCATTGTTTTGTAGAGGGTGGAACAAATATTTGTAAGAATTAAAAAACAACATTTTTGTACGTTAAAATCCAGAATCAAAATTGAAGCGCTACTCTCATCACATTAGAGGGTTTACTGAATACTAGCAATATGCTTAAGATGAGAAAAAAAAAGCAAAGGTCTAAATTATCTGCACTGTGGTATTGTCAGACACAAAATACAAATTGAATACAGTGTTTCTGTTTATAACTGTATGAACACACTCAAGAGGAATGCAATCAAAAGGCTGAAGAGAAAATGGAGTGGAAGACAGAATATGAGGGTTTATCGAACTCACATTAATTTCTCACACTGGTATGTCTTCGGGTTCTTACAGAAGCGACATTCTCTACACTGGGGGAAGAACAGAGGGATAACCTTGTCTCCTGAAAGAAAAAAAACAGTGTTGCCATGTCACAGTCAAATTAATTTAGGCCCACTTTTATAATGGTGTAAAAAGAAATATTGGGGTTGTGGTCCCCAGAAGGAAGCGTGGGTCCCCTAATCTGCCCAGAGATGCTGAGCCTCAGCTGCCCTGTGGCCTGGCCGACGTCTCGCCAGTTCCTGTGTTGGGGGTCTGAGCCAACTTCATGTCTGTTCTTGAATAGGGGGTCCAGGCTGACGCCAAGCGTGTTCCTGTGCACGTTGGGGGTCCCAGCCGACTTCAGCAATCCGGCCAACCCCTGCTTCACGTATCCTGTCGGCGGTCCAGCCGACCCCTGCACCTTGTGTCCCGTCAGCGGTCTGGCCAACACATGTTCCTCGTCCCCTGACGGCGGTCCAGCCGATCCCAGCTCCTGGTTCTCTATCGCTGGTCCGACCGACCTGAGCTCCACTTGTCCTGTCGGGGGTCCGGCTGACCCCTTCTCTTGGTTCCCTGTCAGCGGTCCGGGCAACACCTGCTTGACGTATCCTGTTGGGGATCCGGTCGACACCTGTTCCTGCTGGCCCGCAGCACTCCCCTGTTCCTGTTCTGCTCTCCAATGGTCATACCAGTTGGGTCATCAGTTGCTGGATGCCCTCTCTGGCCTCAAGTCTCCGTGGACGTGTTCCAGTGTGGTTCCTTCACAGTCTTCATCCTCCAGAGGGGTCCAATCTCTGTGGCCGTATTCCTGTGGGGTGCAGTCACAGTCTTCATCCACCTGAGGGGTCCCGTCTCTGTGGCCAACCTCCTGCTCAACCTCGAGAGGGGTTCCGCCTTTGCGCCTCTGCCTTCGCCGATGCCTTCCAGAGCAGTCCTGCCCTCGCCGACGGCTATTTAGATTTTTCCCGTCTGCCCTGCCCCTGTGCCGGACTAGGCTCTGGTTACGCTAATTGTTTCCAGTCTTTACGCTAAACTAAGCCAAGCCGAACATGTCCTGGCTCCGTACTCAACACACAGAGATGACACATGCCAATCTCCTCATCTCACTTTCGGAAAGAAAGCAAATAAGCATACAGTGTATTCAAAACTGTTGTACCAATTGAAACTGACCTGGCTGATATTCAGTGACTCCAGGCCCGACGCTCTCTACGATGCCGGCTGCCTCGTGGCCGATGACTACTGGGAAGCCGTCTTTATCCATTCTCTCAAAAAGGTGGTGCAGGTCCGAATGGCACACAGCAGTCGCCACAATCTGCACCAAAGATAATAATCAAACAATGAAAACACAAAGACGGGCAAGGGGCAGGCTGAGGAGAGGGTTCACTCTCAGTGGGTTTGGCAGTACCAGCAACGCTTTCACATTATATTGACACTTTTTTAAATGTTAATATCAACCATATTGCTAAATGGACCTTGTAAGTTCAACTAAGCAGGATCTTATATGACTGAGAGAGTGGCACTGTCATGATGAACCAGCTGATGTGGTACCGTAGAATAACCTCATTCATGTAGATGTATAACAAACTGAACTTTCATTTCATTGCTGGATTCTATCTGCATCATTTTACAATCTATTTGTAGCTTAAGCAACTGTACAGTGTGCTGCAATGCAATTTCACATTTGGTTTGTGTTTCTCTGATTTTTCTTTATAGTAGTGGTATTTTAGAAGACAGTTGAAATGTTTTATTTTCATAACAAATTTGTATATAGGTTTGTATGCATTTTTAATTGATCTATCACTGTTTATGTTTTGTTTAGATCAAGAAATTTAAGGTCTAAGGTTTGACTTGTAGCTCTTAATCGTGGTTTCACGCATCTCAAAGCAATTACGCTTGGGGCACTCCAATGGCCAGCAGTTTGCCCTGCAACATGTATATTTATTACTTCTGTTCTCATTATGTATGTATATACTACATTGCTGCACAGCCTGTTTACATCTCGGTTCCTATGTTTTAGCTGCTGCACTATTTTATGTCTTCGATTCTAACTAGATTTTGCTCCACTGACATATGTATCCAGGTGTTTTGTTGTGATGGTGGACGTCTCTCACCTTGATGCGGACCTCGTTCTCCTGAGGCGGGGCTACCTCAATGTCCTCAATCACCAAAGGCTGGCCGGGCTCCCAGGCCACAGCTGCCTTGCATTTGATGACCTAGAGGGCAGTGACACCACATGGAATTACCCAGCATAAGATAAGACAAATACTACTGTGGACTGTTAAACCATATTAGGAAGGGTTTCTCAAAAAAAAAAAAGCCACATTGCCACTACCCTTTGTTGAACTCTGAACCCTTAATGTACTCTGAGTGAAGACGGGGATAAGTAAAGCAACATATTGTTATGCTGTAAAAGGCAATGTGTTACATCAACAAGAACTGGGATATAATGCTGCAATCCTTTGTGCTGTAATTCAATGCAAACACTTTTTAAGCGTCAACAATGAGCCTAACCTGCATGACTGTGGGAGGAAGCCGGAGAACCTGGAGAAAACCCACGCTAAAATGGTTTCATATCAAGCAAAGACATGGGTTTCACATCCTCCCTGCATTTCTTTTTTATTACTTTATTACTTGTGAATGTTAACAGCAAATGAGGTGGTTTCAATGTCTCTGATACAGCTGCTCCTGGCAAAAGCAAAAAAAAAAAAAAAAAAGCATGAAAAGCACCAGTTTAAAGTCCACTCTTGAGTTATTTGACAAACAAACAAGAACAAAAATCTATTTTTTTTATCTGAAGAGTATCAGTTCATGTTGGGTCAGCAAATAAACCACTGAATAAATCAATTGTTTCAGTTTTGATAAATCAAATTGGAACTCCACGGTGGAAATATGATTAAATCTTGGGCTTCCACTGTCCCCTCAGCGTTGCCAATATCAACAGTTCCAGAAAACGGACTACTTTGATAGTTTCAAACTGTGCACCGAGTCAAACAGGATGAGATAAGTCACTGAGGCAGAGAGGACAGAGAGACAGATAGAGGTAGAAAGTAAGAGACGGAAAGACAGGGTGTTTTAAGGTGAATATACCCTGAAACATAGCTATTACATCTATCAGGGGTTCCAAAACTTTTTGGGGCCAGGGACCCCCTACAGGGGAAAACATTTTCCAAGAACCCCCTCTTAATTGTAACACTGATTAAGCGTTTTGCTATACCATTTGTAGTCTTAAATGCCATTGGAACTATTAGAATTCTGAAACTTTTTAACATAAATACTTCAAACCTGTTTCATAGTGATGAACAGAAACACATTTCAATTTGAATTCTATTAATCACGTACATACTTTTAAACAAAGGGTCATTTTATTCAAATTGCATTTGGACTCAACTTGACAGCACTTTTCAAGTGATTGATCTTAAAAACTTTCTGAAAAGGAACAGCAGCCTGACTGGCAAAGTCCGAATAAATCCAGATATTTAAACTTACCAGTTTCAAGCTGACTTTTGGTACTTTTTACTGCACTTTTTAAGGACACAGCAGAATGTTATAATTCATAGCTAATTATTTTGCGGCCCCCCTGACAGAGTGCAACGGACCCCACTTTAAGAATCACTGACATACAGTATATCACATATCTGTAACCAGATATGCAGTCAAATATTGCACAGGAAAGCACACTCTGACCACTGAATGAACCTCATATACACAAATGGGAACTGCACACCATACAGAAGCACATTCAAATGAACAATATTCACATGATAAACGATCATGAACTTCATTAATGAGGTACTGTTTCATTGCTTTTTGATGTTTTGTTTAAATACGTGATAGCGTCTTCATTTTAATGTGTGTGCATAAATACACAGGTGTGTCAAACACGTCATGTGACGTAGGACATATCAATGTACATATTGCAAAAGAAAAACAAAAAAAAAAAACGATTGAAACACCACATAAATATGATGAATCCCACATGTTGGATTATACTTACCTTACCAGCTGTAGCCATTTTTGCTGCAAAGATCAGAGTAAACAAGTGAGAGAGGAGTTAGGGGATGAGTGCAGCTAGAGGACAGAAGTGGGGAGGAGACAACCCTGGACTTTTGGTTTATATATTGCATCAGTAAACAGTATGATATTAAAATGGGCATGGACTTCCTTGAGTTCCCTTGTACCAAAATCAAGCCAACAGATCTGGAGCCTGATGTGAGGAATAAACAATCAGCAACCACAATAACTGAATTTAAATCTCCTTTTGCACCAAAAATATCTTCCAAAACACCACCAGGCTTCAATTAGCTATTGAGACTTAGGGACTTATTGAAAGAGAAGTTGGACAGAAAGGCTTTAAAGGAATAGTTCGACATGTTAGTGTCTTATTACAGTACTTTTATTTTTTCCACTCTGTTTTATTTTCCTTTCATTGTCTTTGAAATGGTTTTTGTATTGTGTAAAACATTCTGAATCGCCTCAGTGTTTGAGAGGTGTTGTATTGCATCTTTAAACTTGCTTACTGTCTCTTTAGCCACTCTCTCCTGTCCCGCAATAAATCCTTTCTCTTATCACTTTCCAGCCTTTCATTCACCCTTGCCTGACTTTGTTTATTGTTCTCGACTACATGTGAACTTTTACATAACCTGCATTGTCTTCGGGCGCGTCTGGGTTCAAACCGGGTAATCTAATGAGCCACTGTTGCACTTATCTTTGTAAAAAAAAAAAATACAGCCTCTCTTGAGGGAACAAATGATTGTAAAATCCTGTCTCACACCTCTCATCATATCTCAGCTTTGTCCTCGACCGAGGACAGCAGGGACGACGCACAAGGCCTGCGACAGACCAAACCCGGAGGGACACTATAGACCACGACGCACGTTAACATAACAAACAAAATGTTGAGGCTCTCCATTTTCCAGTCTTTGTGTGATCAGAACCATCAGTGATATTTTCAAAGGGCAGAGTGTGAGTCACAAATTGATCCACTCTCGGATTCTTGTCCATGTACTTCTCCACAAGTTTGGGAACTCTGCCATCACTCTTGTATCATGGGTGCAAATGAGCTCATTTATTCAGTAGGGAGAAGTAGTGAATCCGGAGTTATTTCAAACCACAATCTTTTTGTAAGCCCAATGAAATAGTTCTGTTGCCTAATACTAACCAAGTCAATCTTTTTTCTAAACCCAACGAAGTAGTTTTGTTGCCTAAACCTAATGAAGTTGTTTCCTGCAAAGACGGAAGTTTATTTTGAAAAGACTGTATCCATGTTATGAACGGAAATTGATACGTGTTGCTGGACATTCGTTGGAAAACAAACGAAAAAAGAGGAATAATTTTTCCGTAAGATATCATATGAGCCGTTGCAGGAGAACACGTTGAACAGTTAATGAAAAAGGTTAAAGGGACTCTGTGTAAGAATTAGAAATTGTCAACAAAAGTGAGCGTCCTGTTGCTCGCGTCATGAACGAGCATTGATCAACACAAGTAAGCGACACACGTCAGCTTAAACCACAATATCAGTCTATATTTCACCCATTTGGCAGTAATGTTAACTGACCAGACGAAGGTCTCTCCATGAATCGATTCTGATACTGTGTTGTCCTGCTTCAGCCTCCTGACTGTGTTCTTCTTCTGCTTCTGTGTTGGAACAGCGTAGCCACACGCGAGGCTTCTCGCATAGGAAACACCGACCCGCAATGATTTATAAGAGTGTAAGTGTAAGAAGTTACAAAGAGTCCTTTTACAGGTTAAAGGTTAATGATCATACAAACTCTCTGCTACACTCTGAAAGATGATTATCCAGCTTTCTACTACTAAAGAACATGAAGTACTTTGCAATAAATTACAGTGAATATGTTACGAAGGAGGAGGAGAACAGTTGGGTTTGTTGGCACAACTACATTTTCTATTTTTCCTTTAATAATAACTAAAAACAATCTTTAAATGAATAATTTAGAATATAAGTCCCAAAACGTTGTAATCTTTATTCTTGCCAAAGAATATAAATTGGTGTTTGTAGAGTGTTGGTTTTGGGATTCTCGGTGTCAGTGTGACACATCCCCGCAGCCCCAATCTGAAGCAAAGCACTGTGATCTGATTAATGCTGAATCCGTTAAACTGCTGATGCTATTTTTTTTTTCACATTGACGAGGATGAACTGGGGGGAATTCAAGTGCAACAGATTGTGCGGAAACACTTTGCAAATGTAAGTCATTCTTGCACAAAGTAATGGAAATATGTGACTAGGAATAACTAAGAGTGCAAAGTACATGATAGCGTTGGATTGTAAATATGTCACCCAAGGAAAAACTAACTAAATAAGTTGATTTATAGGAGTTAATCACTCAGTTCTGTAGATTATTAGCTTAGTTGTTCAAAGTCTATGTTGTGTAGCAGGCGGCTGTCTGGCTGTGTGTTACCGTCTGCTCAGACAGTAATGACAAACAACACAATGACATAATGCAGAACACAAACAAGTTTAGTGTAGTTTAGTTTATTAAATGTATCTGGGACCACATACAAAAAACATTAATCTCAAAAAAGAGAAAAGATGCTTTGTAGCAGATTTACTAGCTAATTTCCATCTGTAGTCTCCCTGGGCAGGAGAAATAACCCATCTGCTTATGTGAACACTGCACATGATTCTCACAATCTGCATGTAATCCACTGACTAGTGTTGAGTCTTCAAGGTCAAGCACATATAGTGTGTATAGTTTGATAGATGCCTTTATTATGTGTATTGTATTGTGTGTATGAATACTGTATTGAGATTGGGTATAACATAGCTGCCGGCCATTAACTGATTTTTGTGTGGTCACAGTCTTATTGTGGAGAAACACTCAGGACCGTCCGGATGCTGTGGAGCAAAAAAACACAGCAACATTTAGAGGATTTGCACTGATTAAGTCTTCATCTGTGTAGCTGGTTAGTAAATCATGAATGGTGGAGAAAGTATAGGAGTGTAAATCTACCATTCGCCACGCTTCATCAGTTCAATGGCATCATTGACCTGGGCCAAAGTCATGTTGTGAGTGATGAACTCATCCAGTTTCACCTTCTTGTCCTGGTAGGCTTTAACCATCTGAGGCACGCCATCCTTACTCTTAAATCCTGAGCCACAGAGAACACACACATAATAAAATAAGATCAAATAGAGTCTTATCTCAATGAACGTATCCTCATACAATGGTTGGTATGATATCTTACGAAAAGTTATTCCTCGTTTTTCGTGTGTTTTCCTACGAATGTCCAGCAACACGTGTCAATTTCCCCTCGTCACATGCATTCAAATTTAACTTCCGTCTTCACAGGAAATAATTTGGTTAGGTTTAGTCAACAATACTACTTGGTTAGGTTTAGGAAAAGATCATGGTTTGGGTTAAAGGGGACCTATTATACTTTTGTGCATCTTTCTTTTGTTATATATTTTTTTGTGCATGTAAAAGGTCTGCAAAGTTACAAAGTCCACGCCAAACAGAGTTCATTTTCCACAGAAATACTGCTCCTGAACTGCCTGAAATGCGTTGCTTGAAGTCCTGCCTTTTCTTCTGAAACGTGGTGATGTCACCAAGTAACATATTTGCATAAAGCCAGTTTGGCATGCTCTCAAACGAAGCTAGTTTAAGCGGAGCTGAAGCGTAGTCCAAAGTGTTTGATTTGGTTGACCGATCATAACAGTGGGCCAGCTGACCTATCAGAGCAGACTGGGCTTTTCGAGTTGTGGGGCTGGAGCTCAAACAGCGTTTCTGACAGAGGGTGCTGCAGCACAGCTGGTATGAGACAATTTAAATGTTTTTTGAACATTAAAGCATGCACACATGCTGTAGTAGAAACCCCAAATAAAGTATGCACTTGAAAATAAGCATAACAGGTCCCTTTTAACTACGTAAGTGGCGTTACTTAATGCAGAAGTTACGTGACAAACAAATCAACGTTTGGTTTCAAATAACTACAAGAGTGGCATTACTTTAGTACGGAAGTTGCGTGACAAATAATCAACATTTGTGTTAAAATAACTATGTAAGTGGGGCTACATAAGTACAGAAGTTACGTGACAAATAAATCAATGTTGACTTCTGATTTCACACAGGATACAAACACTGGTCTTCTGGGCGAAAGTCCAGAAGACCAGTGTTTTTTGACTCACCCATCCACTACGCAGAACTTGTCTTTGTTTATACAACCTGGTTCACGATTACGTGGATTACATACAAATTGATTTCATGGGATATGAAATCCTGTCTATGGGCTATGATAGAAACCCATTAGAGATGGACTCACTTTGTCGCTCATATTACTACCACTACATACTATTATGTCCTGGTCTTTTGAGATTGACAACCAATCAAAATTTGACAACCCGTTACTGTGACAGTTGTAGTAGTGTCATTCATTAGTAGGGATGGTCATATTTGACTGGTAGGCGTCTCACCTCCAAACAGGGAACCCTTCCATGTACGTCCACCGATGAGCTGAATGGGTCGGGTGGCAACGTCGTGCATGTCTGTCCAGCCAACCAGCACGCTGACACCCCAACCTTTCACACAAGACTCCAAGGCACTGCGCTAGATAGAGAAACAGCACAAAGTCAGTGGACTTGTAAAACGTATAGGGTATCAAAACTGCAGAGCAACTGAGAAAATAATCACCATGACTCCCACATTCCCGACACATTCCAGGGAGAAGTCCACTCCTCCTCCGGTCATCTCAGACAGCACCTGGTTGATGGGTTTACTGTGATCTTTGGGGTTCACGAATTCGGTCGCGCCGAACACCTTGGCCTTCTCAAACTTCTCTGGATTGATGTCAACGGCGATAATCCTCTTGGCTCCTGCAACCTTGCAGCCCATGACTGCAGCCAAACCCACAGCTCCAAGGCCGAACACAGCACATGTGGAACCCGGTTCCACCTAAAGTACAACACGCTGTGGTCAAAATGGCCCAATTCTTAAAACACTAGTTCTCCCTAAATAATGTGAATTCATACCAGCAAGTATTAGCCCAAACCAAACATGTTGGACTATCCCCAATAGTCAAACATACACACCTTAGCAGTATTAACTGCTGCTCCATATCCTGTGCAGACCCCACACCCAAGGAGACAGACTTTGTCCAGAGGTGCAGCCGGGTCGATTTTAGCCACGGCAATCTGGTTAACCACAGTGTACTCAGAGAAGGTACTGGTTCCCATAAACTGCAGCACCTTCTTCCCCTTACAGGTGAACCTGGAGTCCGGGTCTGACATCACATCAGCAGCAGAAGCAGCCCTGGATAGACGATTTATTCAAATGAGAATAGAACTTGACACTCAATTTTTTGCATCGCTCCTGTTCTGTTAGAGGGTGTAACGGATATTCGTTATATTAATACATAATAATTTGCCAAAAGATTACCCAAACAATCTATTCTGTGTCATCATCACACAACACCTAAAAGTTGCTCTTTCTGACAAAGTGGGCACTATGACAAACGTAGAGACACAAAATGTTAATGCACCCTCAAATGGGTCTATAACCTAATGAACCTGAACACATCCTGGATTGATTCAATTAAGATGAGCTCACCATCCTTTGTCACACTCGTTGGTTTTGGGACTCTTACAGAAGCGACATTCTCCACACTGGGAGATGAACAGAGGGATGACATGGTCACCTGAAAGACAAAAACAATGTTGCCGTGTCAAATGAATTTTAGGCCAACTTAAAAAATCAAATGTAAAAATAGGTTTGTTGTGATGAATGGCACAAATATGCCTTGGTGTACCCATTGCTACTGCTGCAACAGGGAGTCTGAAAGGGAAAAAAACATGAGCTGTTTAGGTTGTAAGCTTTAACTGACCTATGTGGAACTCAGTGACTCCAGGCCCGACGCTCTCCACGATGCCGGCTCCCTCGTGGCCAAGGACCGCTGGGAAGCCGTCTTTATGCATACCCTCGAACAGATGATACAGGTCCGTGTGGCACACACCGGTTGCCACAATCTGCACCGAAGACAACGACCACACAATGAACACTGTTTCTTTTGAACAGTTGTGTATTGAAATTATAGCAAAGCAACCGTAACTGCTGTGGGCACGGACAGGCCTGTCACGCTCTGGATTTCTCCACATGCCGAAGCAGTGGGCATGGAGCTTGATTGAAAGCGAAACCTCTTTATCGAAGGAACTTGGAAGGTGGTATATCTTTCCAAAATCAAGAGCGAAAGTTTAAGGAACAGATGAAACTGTGTGTTATCAGCTCTAACCAGTCGACGATGTGAGGATGGAATGCCATCCCCTTTGTTAGCAAAATGCGTCCCCTTCTTGTTTACCTGCCAATAGCAGAGAGCATGCAGGGGCAGAGGGGTTGTTTAGATGAATATGTTAGTCTAGTCTGCCTGACTCATTGATCCTTTACCTGTCTGATATTTGTGCAAGTTAGAATCTACGGTCCCAACTATAGCTCTGAAATATCAGTAGCCAAACTGTGCTGTGTATTGATGAATCCATGGCGCTGTCCGCGGTGCTCAAGTAGCAGACGCATTTGTAATTGCGACTTTTTCTCTGAATCCCGCCCTTCTTTCGTTTTGGATCTATAATATTCTCTAAACTATAGAACCAAAAGAGTCATTTATGGGGCGGTTCGCTAGTTGTGGGTGAACGGAACAACCGGGTCTATCCCCCCGAATTAACAATTAACAAATTGCCTACTGGCCCTAACATAAGATGCAAACATTAGCATGTCTGGCTTACTTAATTAAAGTAAAAGCTGGGTGTTACTTCCAAGGCAAGGGAGCATTTCGTTAGCTAAGTACATTTTGTAGGGTTACAGGTTTTGTAAAAAAATTGTTGACAATAGCTCAACCATTGAATTTCCTGGATGCTACTAGCGCTAATTCAACATCAGAGTGTAAGGTAACATTAGTGTGTCCTGCCTTTTATTGGGTTTGGGGGAGTTTACACTCCAGCATCTCCAGCCAAACCTGTTATCAGAGATAGTGTTTCACTTAGTTAGTCTTCATCCTAAAATCTGTTTATCTTGTAACGTTAATAATAAATTACACAATTTGGCAGACAAGAAATCTAATTTTACATTTTTCCAGGTCATACTTATAATATTAGGACTGACTAGCTCAACACTGCAATACAAGAATAATGCTGTTTCTTTATCTTAATGTCTTGGATACCGTGGATAATCAGCTGGTGAGGATGCTAACTTTTTGCCTGGGACATGCAGCTTTAGCCTCAGTCATTCAGCACAATATGATTTACTGAATGTAGCCAGACTCCTTTTCAGGGTTCTTGGTTTAAAATGAGTCAGCTGGAAACATTAAAAAGTCAACCAGATATACCGTTTTCAACAGCTGATAAAATCTGCAACAGTTGTAATTTCAGCTGACAAAATTGGTGGGTGTCGGCTAGAAATGAACAACACAGTCTCACCACAGTTCATGAAATAGTCACGAAATTTAATCTATTTGATTCATGTACATAGACACAAATTTTCCTTTTTTCTTTTTCTCAGCACGACTTTCAACAATGTATTTTTCGTGCGTTTTCCTACGAATGTCCAGCAACACGTGACGCACGTGTCAATTTTCACTCCAGTCTTTTCAAAATAAAACTACTTAGTTAGGTTTAGGAATAGATTGACTTGGTTAGGCTTAGGTAACAAACTATTTAGTCAGGCTTAGGAAAAGATCGACTTGTTTAGGCAACAAAATTACTTAGTTTCAGTACGGAAGTACGGAAGTTACCTGACAAAAACTACTTAGTTAGCTTTAGGAAAAGATTGTCGTTTAGGTTGAAATAACTCTGAAAGTGCTGTAACATGAGTACGGAAGTTACGTGGCAAATAAATCAACTTTGACTTGTGGTTTCACATGGGACATGAACACCGGTCTCTGCCTGTATTTTCTTATTTTCCTGTGATCGGGACGTTTCTGGGCGTCATCCTTTAGAAAAACGACCAGTTGCCAGATTGTAAATCGGCAAGTGGACAAAGTTTGTTCCAAAACGGGAGTGATTCTGGGGTTGGCTTTCAACCACTGGTGAACACCCTAACCGACAAATTCTGCTCTTCGTACGTGTTAAGGTTATGGCTGTTAAGGTTTATGACCAAAAACACAAAAATAAAGATCACTTATGAAGCTTCAGTGCTGTACTTGGGCCGGGTATAAACACTATTGGAGAGCCATCCTATTTACCCCCTTCACTGCACATCCGGAAGATGATATCACTATGGATTTCTGTTTTGTGAAGTCTTAAAAATCATCATTAACCTCTCACTTCTAAACTTCATTCATTCATTACCTTACTCAAAAGTGCAGTAAGACATCCTTGTGTCTTGGAAGTGGACATCTCTCACCTTGATGCGGACTTCGTTGGCCTGAGGCGGGGCTACCTCGATCTCCTCCATCACCAAAGGCTTGTTGGGCTCCCAGGCCACTGCTGCCTTGCACTTGATGACCTACAGGGCAATGACACCAGGATGAAATCTCACATTACTGGGCACTGCCACAGTTACGTGGAAAGGAGGTTATGGCAGTTCCCGGAAACCCCTTCAAGCCCTGTATTTCACTACGCCTGGTTGAGCAATAGATGAAATGTTACTATTCTCTGTACTATGATTTCAAAGCCAACATTAATCTAGAGGCAACAAATTGACTTATACGCCACAATGGAAAACAAACATAACCAAAGGGGTTCCACATAGGTACACAGGTGGTTTCCATTTCTCTGATAGAGCTCGTCCTGAAAAAGCAAACATCACATGAAAAGCAGCAGTTCACACAAGGTTTTTGGAAAACCACTTGTTGTCACACTTGATAAACGTTGTGGTCTGTTTTTTTTAAATCCCATTGTGGAACCGCAATGAATTCTTGGATTTCCACTGGGATCTTTTTTGGCTGACTACCCCCCTCATCTTTGCCAATATCCACAGTTGCGCAAAAAACGTCTGGAAAGTTTGTAACTGTGTGTCAGGTCAAAGAAGGACATGTAGTATTTCACTAATTCAGATGAGGACAGAAAGAGAACGATATTTTACTGCATTATTATACATGTTTTATTGCAGTAAAAATGATATTTCTATGCTGGTTTGAATGAAATAAACATGCATGTGCAAAGAAAATGACATTAACACTGCCTATGAGAGCACTGAAACACTTTTTGTCAAAGGTCTTTTTATTAATTGTTGATAATCAAAAGAACAGTCACTATACAGGGAAAGTTTTCTTTTTTTTTTTTTCTTTTTCTGAACAACACTCACCCGTGACACAACACATCAATCGCACCTAATAACAATATACACACAGACAACCACAGCTGACCACATAAGACATAACTGATTCTCAATCATGGATACATAAAATTAAAATTGTAGAAAATACAGGGAGAATATCCACAAATAAGTCAGGAAATAATAAAAATATAATATAATAATTTTGTATAAATAAAAATAAAATAAAATATAGTAAAATAAAATTAAAATTAAATAAAATTAAATAAAATTAAATACTGTAATAGGTTTCTCAAAAAATGTCAAAAGGGGGCTCCACACTTTTTAAAATGTACTCTTCCCCGGGTGGTATAAAGGATTTTCTCTAGATTCATACAGGACATAATGTCTCTGAAACACTTTGTCAGCTATCACCTTGATTTATTCCACCCATCCACATTATATGAAAACATTATAATAACTTAAAAATCTCATAATATTCAAGTAAAATGTATCATTCTAAAGTTTGTTGCATTGTTGTCTGATGTTTTGTTTTCCTATACCGTCTATACAGTACTTCACTATACTACCATACTCTGAAAAACTCATTTAAACATCACATTTATACATAAGAGTATATGCCCATATTGAATTATGTACCTACCTTACCAACAGTGGCCATTTTTGCAGCAAAGCTGATTGTCAGAAAGCGAGGAGGGAGTCGTGAACGAAAGAGCTGCTGGACCGAAGAGTGGGAAGGAGAGACCTTGGATTTGAGGTTTAAATACTGCTGGATGAAAAGGCAGTTATGCAAACATCCTGATGGGCAGGGATTGGTCGTACTTTGAGTCATTGGTTATCAATAACTGTAAAAAAAGAAAAATGCCCTAATTGCTTTCCCTGTTTAACTTAAGTTTCAAAGATAGGATCTTTCTATTACACAAGCAAGTCCTAAACTCACAGGTGTGTCCTATCCTATCTTATCTTAACTTAAACCTGCAGTAGGCAGAATACTTTTGGCCTCATTTGGCAAAAATAAACTTTCAGCAAATTGTAATTCAAGTGTTTTGAGAGAAAACTAGACTTCTACACCTCCTCATGGCTCTGTTTTCAGGCTTTAAAAAATCTAGCCCATAACAGGAGACTTTGGCCAATCACAGATCATTTCAGAGAGAGAGCGTTCCTATTGGCTGTTCATTCAACGGAGGCAGCTGTCAATCACTCGCGAACTCCGATCAAATGGTCAAACTAGGCAGCGCTGATCAAATATGAATCAATATTCTGTCACTGTAATGCCTATTTCTCTCCTCGGATGTTTTCAGAAACATCTTGTAGTGCAGATTTTAGCTGTAAAATGAGAAAGTTTGCTCCGTCTGGTGGGCGGTGCTTGGTATTTCCTCAAGAGATCTCAACATGGCTGCCGGGTCACAAACTTTCTCATTTTACAGCTAAACAGTACATACCCTATGACATCACAAGTTTGAGACTTACTCCTCCTGTTTCTGGCTTTGAGAGCGAGTAGCTCATGTTCACAAATATTGATTGAACTTTACTGAAGAACATATTGGAATTCTTAATTTTACGTGGCGCCTTTAAAGCCTTATGGGTGCGAAATCATATCTGTCATATATATGTTGTTTCATGCGTCCTTGTTGGGTGTTATACCTGTTAATAAACAACACTTGTCTTGTATTATGCTCAATATGTATACTCACTGTAGCTGTCTGAAAAGAAAACCCACTGTTGATATATGTACTTACTTATTTAAATGGTACTTTAGGTATCCACCAGATACAAGACTTTTGTTTGTTTTAGACATATAGATTTGTATAAAGTAATTTAGTAGTTCAAAAGTTAAACATGTTGTCAGAAATGTTTGAATTTGTAATTGATCTGTTGATATCAATCATTAAAAATGGCTTTTTGCCAAAACCCAAATTCTTTTAACCACACACCCTCATCATTACATGTAAAACAGCATTGTTATTTATATGCTATACTGCCCATACAGTGCTCAGATACCAGTTTATTAGGTACACCAATCTGAATGGTGAGCAGAGAGAAAAGACGAGAGAAGACAATATAGGATGTCTGATGAAATTATCAGGTTATCTAGGTGGGTTAAAGATGAGTCTTAACAACGCTGAAGGCAATTAAAAACCACTTTGACTTTATTGTTTTAATGATCTACTGATATCATCAACATGGGTGACACTTTACATATTAATAATTTGCTGATATGTTGCAAATAGTGCATTTTCTATGATCAAATGCATGGCAATTAGTCAACACAGAGAATACATCCAGTGCTAATTAGAAGTACTGTTGAAGACAAGGTAGTAAAAGAAGTCAAACGAGACTGTAAGAGATGAACAATCCAAGTTATGACACTTAACGATAATCAGAATTCTTAGAAAATCATTTGCTTCAAAAGGCACTGTATCAGAAAATAATTATCTCTGATGTGTGGGAACTTGCACTCAACCATTTAAATGATTGCCTCCATTAATGGCACACTCAAGCGCTTTCAACAAAGGCTGCCAGTAACAGTGATAAGCATCGTTCCTACGTAACTCTATAGTAAACAAAATATTATGAATAGCTCCTTTTCAGTGAAACAATATAAACTTTGTACAAAATATTGGGACCATCTTATACCAATAAATCTCACAGGTTTTCCTGCCTTTGTGCATACAGTATGGTTTTCAAGACCAAAGTGGTTTAATGGTTCAGATTGTTAAGGGAACATACTGTAGGACCAAATGGATTACATCTGGTTCTTGTTTATCAAGTACCAATCATTCTTAAGGTACTGTAGAGATTTAAGTTATATTAAGAATAGCATCATTAAGACATCAGGCCTTACAGTCTCTGGGTTTTACATAATTCTATTTTCATATTAAAATATGCTCTAAATGCCTGCTTTTAGTATCATTTGATGACTTTGTGCGCAAACTTAAAAATATCTAAAAAAGACAATCTGTATCTATATGAGTAGCATTGTAACTCTTAGCTTTTAGCTCGTGGACAATCATTTGTAAATCCAAGATTTAGGTTTTGATACTTTTTTTCTATAGTAAGGAAACTAAATAACATAAATATCTCCCATTTACAGTAACAGATAGATAAACCAGCCGATTAGATCGTTGTAAGGCTATTAAATAGGCATTATCAGTCGCTATAAGCCTCATAGATGTGGGTCAGTAGGGGCCTACTACACCCACTGGTAGGTTTTATCCTTTATTCACATGGTAGATCGCTGAAAGAAGGTATAAAAAGAACACGACAGCGACCTCTAGCAACAGTGACAGGAGCAGAAGCGGAAGTCAGGCGCTGTAGTATAGACAGTGTGAAACTCCATAAGGGGTGGAGGTCAGGGATGATGGATGGGACACAAAACACAGGGATTTTACCAAGGAGACCGGAGTTCGCATTCTGTGTCAAAACCAACAATGTGTAGTTGTCTTTGTGTCTGTAGTTAATTTAACCAAATACATGATGTTTTGCCCTAAATTTAACTGTTTTTTTTTGCCTAAACCTAAAAAAGTTGTAGTTTTATTGTCTAACCCCATTTCTTTTTGCGTAAATCTAAAGAAGTTGCAGTTTTGTTGTCTAAACCTAAAGAAGTTGTAGTTTTATTGCCTAAACCATTTTTTTTGCCTAAACCTAATGAAGTTGTAGTTTTGTCGTCTAAACCTAAAGATGCCTTTTTGTATGTGTTCAAAATGTGACGTTTCATTTAGTTTTACGTGTTAGAACATGTTGCTTTTAAGTTTCACTTTCACTTTTGCAACGTAGTAGGCATAGTAGGCACCCAATGACCCACATCTATGGTGCTTATAGCGACAAATAACACCTATTTAATGGCCTAGTAACAGTCAAATCGGGTGGATAAACACAGATATGGAAGAAAAGAAAAAGAACCTTCCGAGAGCCCAGACAGACATTGTTAACTTTCTCTGGAATGAAGTGAATTTTTATGACAACATTAAAAAAAAAATAGTCACATCTAGCAGAACAGTGTATACCATTGAGCACCACTGGCTGTGATGCAGAGCAGCTTCAATGACTATTTCTTACTGTACATGCATTAGTATGAGGAACGAGTGGTTACACAATACTTGTCAGTGTGCATACATGCAAGTGTGAATGTATGCATGTGGGTTTTCTTTTTACAGCTGCCTTCGTTTAAGGAGTGTTTGTTGTCCCAAAGCTCAGTAGCACAATGTAAAGATAAACCAAGAGTTCAAAAGACAGGCATGTACAATACATGAAAGGAAAGCAAGGTAAAGGTGGAGTAAAGCACACATTAATACCCGAAACCATGCAAACAAGCACACGCACCCATCCTTGGTCACACACTGATTGAAAATATGAACGCCTTTTAAGTCACAGCACAAAGATAGCGCTTTGTTTTACAAGGCATTGAACATTATCAGACATAGAGCAATGAGATTATTACTAATAAGCACCCAAGAGATAGGGCAGAAATAAAGGATATTACAACCAGCGCTGAATCACATCCACACCAGTGGTAGATAATTAGATTTTCTCCTTGTTTTACCTCGCGTAAGTAAGTGTCTAAATATAATTTCAATGTTTTGCACTTCCTGGAGGGATTAAACTCATCTAGCTTTAAAGGGGAACTACACCCATTTTCAAACACGTTATTTCTATGGTCTAAGACAGTCCAAAAAATATTAGTAAACATGAACAACTCTTTCCCAAATCCAAAAAGTAGAGTGCTAAAACTCAAACTTGTGATGTCATCGGGTATACAATCTGGAGCTGCTCCATAGACAATGTATTGGAGGCTGAATTTGTAGACCCAGAGAATGTTTGTTTTCAAATGAGCTTCATTGTATTGTAGTGCTCTCAGTTGTTAAACATAAAATGTACCATAGACTGTATATAAAGTTGGACGACATGAAAGCTCCCCAAAAGTGAAGCCAAAACATCTTGATCGCCCCCTGGTGGCTGGTTGAAGTTTAGGCCATAAAGCCCGCCCCCTTTATGTTAGCGGATGGGACATGGGCCAAACTAAAAAGTCAAAGCACAACACATTTTTCCCATAGATGGTTTCTGTCATTTTAGGTAGTTCTTATCACGCTGATGTATGTTCAAGTGTTCATTTTTCTGCTAGGTTTGGTTTTAATTAGTTATTTAATGCAATAAAAAAGGGGTGAGACATCATTATTGGCATTATTACTCTCCCAATTCATTGTATATGGAGCAGTTCCAGACTTTATACCTTATGATATCACAAGTTTGAGTTTTAGCACTCTAGTTTTTGGATTTGGTAGAGAGTTTTTCGTGTTTACTTATATTTTTGGACTGTCTTAGACCATAGGAATAACATGTATGAATTTTGAAAATGGGCTTAGTTACTCTTTAAACTAAAGCCTTGATACCAATAAACTGGACTGTATATATTGGACAGATGTTGGCCTTTGAATGAAAAAAGTAAGACTAATTTGACAGTCTTTGAGTCGGATTAAACTGTACAAATACACACCAAGTTGGTCGAGTAAGAAACAGAGAATCACACTGAGGGATGCCAGTGATGGTGACATGTAACACAGCTGTGGGAACAAGATGCTAGCCAAATCCATGTGTAACAGACCATTAGGGATTAAATTCCCCATTCAAACTTCAATAGACATTTGCATTCTTTTTCAATAGCAGTGATTACTCTGATTTACCAACACGTTCTCACTCCCAACTCGTCAAATGGTCAGTGGCCCTTGGGAGTGTCAATGGAGATGGAGATGCAACAAAGTGTTACACACTAAGTGTTTTTCTTCTTCCATTTGGAATGGATACAGATGTTTGCTGAAAATGTAACATTTTGATGAATTTTGCTAATGCCATGTACAGTCGGTTTAAGAAGTTATCAACCTCTGATTGTTGGAGCTCTGCAGCATCGGGGTTTTTCCTCTGTGTGTGGGCAATTTACTCTCTTACACTACGATAACACCGGTAATGACATGCTCAGTAGTACTTTCCATTTTGGCACTGTTGCACTGACCCAGAGCTGGTGTTAGTTGAAGCAAATGAAGTTGTCAAGCTGTAGTTCAAGAGAGTTTTTATGAGTTTTTCAAGAATGCTCATAATGCTAAGTAAATTAGCTTACTATAGAAAGTATTTGTTATTTAACCTAACAGTCCACTGAATCAAATTTAAAAGGAATGGTTTGCCATTTTGGTAAATACACTTATTTGCTTTGTTTGAATTTCAATGAGTAGATCGACACCACTCTTGTGTCTGTGCAATAAATATGAAGCTAGAGTCAGCAGGTTATTAGCATAACTTAGCATAAAGTTTAATTGGTACAAAAACCAAAATGTTTTTTTGGGGAGGAACCATTTCTCATTGGGCTACGCTAAGCCAAGTGGAACTGATCTTCTCATCTAACTCTAGAAAGAGAGAGCAGCTATCTGCTGTTCAATGTATTCTGATAATTTGGCAACTTTATTTTGAAGTGCTCCATCAACACCACCGTTGATGGAAATGCCACGCTTAACTCTGAGGTTCTATATTTTTTTTATGCTGTCTAGATGAAACCAAGGATGGAATGACGACAATGTAATGTGATGAAAAGTCGGCCTAAAAAAATGGGGAAAAGTTCTACCTGTTTTAATATGCAAAACCACTTCCACCAAAACTAGAAGCTCCCTAGTAGAGTGTGCACTGCCACCAGTAACAAGTCTTAAAAAAAATGCCAGGTGGCTGTTGGGGGTTCTCCCATCAGCACATGAATACAGTATAATGTTACAATCGTCCAATGGCAGAAAGATCCAGATCTGGATCATTAAATACATAATCCTTAAAATCCATTTCACTTGGTTATGATATCTTGCCAAGAAACAGACCGACAGGGATGAAATCCGGTCGCTCACATGGTCCTGAGCAAACATTGCAACATGCAGTGCTTTCTGCATATGGCAATGATCACTGATCTGAACGGTACTGGATGAAAGAACAAGCCTTTTGTTTAAAAAAGTAATCTAACTTTACCCCGTTAAAGTTCACTTTAGATCCATAATATGAAAAAAAAAAAAAGAAAAAATCCCAGCAGCTTACAATTTCAGAGACAATTGGAAAGTTGGCATTTGTCCACCTCACAAACACATAACCACAAGGCTTAACATGACGAATGCTACAAGCACCGCAGACACACAAACACACACACACACACAACTAAAATTCTTAAGACACAAAATGATAAAAAGCAATAAAAAGTACACAGGGAAAAAAGCAGAAGTGCTGTTTTTCCAATGTGTGCACCACCAAGTCCTGCGTGTTTATGTAAGGCAAAGTAGAATTAGACGATAGTGTTTTCTGTTTGTTGGGGGTTACATTATGGCAAGCTAGTGACGAGGGGCACCTGTGCACGTCTCGGGGACCCCTGTGGAAGACTTGTGATCCGTCTTGACCCGTTCTGTATTTTTTTTCTGGGGTTGTTCTGGTTCACGCCGCTTTGAGGGTGAGGAGTGGCTCATCAGTCGTCGATGTCCTCGTACACGTTATCGTCAAAGGGCCGCGTCATAGACGGCTGTATTTTGTGTCGGGAATACTTGAGCTGAAGGAGGTCTCCTACCTCACTGATGACACTCAGCGCCTGTGGAGACATTTATACAATAAAAAAGCTGTCACCGTGAAGGGCAATATGTGGCTCATGGAAATTTAAAGCTGCACCAAGCACAATTTTTATGGAAAAAAAAACACGTCTGTCTTGAAAGATTAAATCATAAACTTGGGCTGAAACAGAAAACACCACTGACTTTAATGCTGCAGATGGACCCAATCGTTACCATTTTTCATTCCTATTACTTGGGTGTGTGAGGTGGAGTCACCATGTGGACATCTTGTTATGGTACAGGAGGAGGCAACGAGTTCATACAGATAAGTCATCTAAACAGCAGCGAGTGTTTATTCTGGCTGAAACTCTTCACCCCCCACCAAAAAAAAGATATTCAGTCTGAGAAGTGCCTTATTTCTGAGTAATGTAATTGAAAGTGTCTGAATATCAAGCAGTCATATGGTTAACAATAACAACATGACCTGGGGAGGACTATGTTATACAGTTTTTTATATAACTGAAGACAAAGTCCACTGGCTTGATTATGGTGTTTTCAGATAAGACACTGACAGTTGTGTGTGTTTAGTGTGCATTAGTGTAGAACAGCTCATGCTTAGACTATTCAGTATTTTATATTTTTTATGCAAGTTGATGTTTTTGGCAACTAGAAACTTTACTTATTTTTTACGTCATGCGGCATTTCTTTCCGAAAAATTATGAATAACTAATTTAAGCTGCATTAATTGATATTTTGGCCCGTGCAACAAGCTGTGAACACGACATTTAAAGTCGATAAAGTGAACATGTTAATAAAAATGTTGCTTATTTAGGTGACCCGCTTGAGATGGCGCAACATTATTATTCATTTTGGAGTTGTGCTTGTGGTCACCTCACAGATGTTAGTTCAATATTCACCCTCTTTAGCGGCTACATGCTCAATGTGTCCTTATACAACGGTTCATATGATAGCTTACAAAAAGTTATTCCTCATTTTTTTTGTGTGTTTTCCTACGAATGTCCAGCAACATGTGATGAATGTCCAACAACATGTGTCAATATCCGCAACTTAACATGCATACAGTCTTTTCAAAATAAACTTTCGTCTTCAAAGGAAACAACTTGGTTAGGTTTAGGAAAAGATTGTGGATTGGGTTAAAATAAGTACGGAATTGGCATTACTTAGTTACGGAAGTTACGTGACAAATAAGTCAACGTTTGGGTTAAAATAACTACGTAATTGGCGTTACTTACGTACGGGAGTTACGTGACAAATAAGTCAACGTTTGGGTTAAAATACTTATGGAAGTGGCATTACTTAAGTACAGAAGTTACGTAACAAATAAACCAACGTTGACGTCTGGTTTTACACGGAACACGAACAGCGGTCTCCTGGGCGAAAGTCTTTTGTTTTTTGACCCACCCATCCACCCTGACCTCCTCAATATATGGCGGTTTGTTGCTCTTTATACTTAATCGTTCACGATTACGTGGATTACATACAAATTGATTTCATGGGATACATAGAAATTACTGTGCATTACCTGTCGTAGGTATAGCTAACCACGGTGTACGAGAACAGCCTGAAATGTTTCACTATGCTCACTATAGCCACTTGTCGCTACCTGTATCTAGCTGCTGTTTGGTGTGGGCAGGTAGCGTACAGTTGGATTTCAGAGCTTATATTGCTGAAAGCCCTGCTGTGTCTGAAAACAAGGTTAATGAGAGCTGTGAGACTGAACCAAAACAATAAGCTAAGAAATGCTAAAAAGGTCCAGAGAGCTGAGGGGAGCTGCAGAGTCAGGTGATCATTCTCTGTGGGTTCATTGTTATTTTTATTCAATATTATTATCCATTGCTAATGTAACAAATATTGATTAGTGCAGCTTTAACCTGATGGGTCTTTACATCAGTTTGTGGCACTTTAGTAAATCTCCATCTATTCATCTCTATCATTGTCTTTCCATTGACTTGACATGTATGCCCTGAATAAAGTCAACTTGGTCTGTTTTCACTTCTTCAAGAAGTCAGTGTAGACTAGTCTTTTGTTTTCAGGGTTAGGATATTAATGTGGTCAGTGAAATGAAAGGTCTTCAGGAGGACAAAAGTAAAAGAATTTAGGCTTATGTGTACACGCGTGGGTGTGTTTGAACGGGAAGTCAAAACCGGGAAACTCCTCAGCAGATAAAAGAGACACAAAACTCGACATGGCACATCAAAGTGCGAGAGAACGATACAGAGAGGAAGGCTAACAAAGAGAGACTTTAACATCATGACAGATAAAAGCACTACAGCACTACAATACTCCCACTCCCTGTCTTCACTTTATTTCGTTTCACATCTTTTTTTTTTGTTGAAGAGCAAGAAGAGGAATGGGAACGGATAACAGCAACTTCCTGGAGACATGGTATGTATCTGAACCAACTGAGCCACAAGGACACTCCGGTTAGAGAGCAGAAGGTACAGTCACTGTGTGAAACAATATTTATTTGTGTTTAAAATGAGAAACAGACTGAAGTTCAAGACGGTGACAGGAAGAGGGTCGTGTCTAGAAGGTAACCACCAATATGGCGAAAAAATGCAAACACTTGCAAAAAGCTCTTGTGAAACTCGCCGCCCGACGACCATAGACTGTATACAAGAAGTGGACGTAGTCACCGTGACATCACCCATTGGTTTGGGGACTGCCGTTCTGAAGCCTTGAGTTCGGCATTTTGGCTGTCGTCATGTTGTTTTTTTGCAACTACAGATGACATGAGAGGGTGGAGCTAAGTACAACTGAACGCTGAATAGGCGACAAAAAAGGTCATAATTAACTTTCATGAACTGAAAGCACAATGTGAAAGGGTTAAACTTCCACATTGGCTTCACTTTTCAGACCTGGAGTTAGCCCATTGCCAACAACCTATCCTAACCCTAACCATTCGAGGTCAATGCCTAACCGCAACCATTCGAGGTCAATGCCTAGCCGCAACCATTCGAGGTCAATGCCTAACCGCAACCATTCGAGGTCAATGCCTAACCGCAACCATTCGAGGTCAATGCCTAACCGCAACCATTCGAGGTCAATGCCTAACCGCAACCATTCGAGGTCAATGCCTGAGGAAATAGGATGGTTAGAGTGGAGGTCTGAACTCCAAACACAGGGAACATACTGTGAATACACTGTACATTAACCTACAGGGTGATCCAGCTGACACTTCAGTGTGTCTGAAGTGACTCAAAGACATCCCCAGAAGTAGACATTTGGGGTCATAACAGATCACACCTGTGTCCTTCAAACTACAGACAGTTTTTCCGCCCATTAGACCGTCCTTCTTCCCTCTAATATCATCATAACCTCTTGGCTTAGTTTCAAACAAACTGGAGGTTAGGGTATCACACCAGCTTGGAACAGGAGAGCTGTAATAATAAAAACACAATAAAAAATAAAAATACTTCTTTGAAAAGTGCAGAGGTTCGGGGCACAGAGTGGTGAAAAGGGGTGCTGCAGCACAGGCGGTATGAGAAAAAAAAAGTGTTTTTTGAACATTAAATGCTGGTAGAAACCCCAAATACAAATGAGCCTGATAAGTCCTCTTTAATAACGTTCTCAAATGAAGATGTAATTTCATTTGCCATTTTAAGTGATAAATCTTGTTTCCCGTCTGTCTAAACGTATGTTGCTCGGTAATAAAAAGCAATTAGTTACCCTGTCGAGCACGTCTTTTGTGTGGGCGGCTGAGATGCAGAAGCGTGCCCGGGACTCGATGATGGGCGTAGCGGGGAAGCCCACGACCACCACGCCGATGTTCCTCTTTAACATCTCCCTGCCAAACGCTCTGGTGGGACAAACGGGAGGAGACAACAGCACTGAATGACACAATAAAGATAGATGATTTATTGCCCTTCCGTGAGAGGAAATTGGTTTCCACAGCCTGTACACACGTAAGAACAATTAATGAATATCAATCACAAAACAACAAAACAATAGCTATACAAGGAACACATGAGTCCATTGAGTGTTATTGCTACAGTTTGTTGAGGGCAGTTATGGGAGCTCTTACTTTAGCATGTTTTTTTTTTACTAAATCAGAGATCTGTATCTGCAGACGAATGGCAGTAGAGTGAAGCATGAGTTCAGGGGGGCAGCTGGGGTTGTGTGCTATGGTGGGTGCTTTGCATGTGATGGCAGTGTCAATAAGGGATTTTTATAGATTCCATAAAGACATAAACCTGGCATGTGAGCTCAATATTGACCTTAAAACAAAATGTAATTGTTGACCGAGTGTACACTCATCTGATTGGATGAATATGGGTAGTTGATACATATTTATTATAATAAAAATAATTAAAAAAAAAAAACTTAAAAACTTTTTTAATGAGGCTGAAAGCTGGAAAAAGCTAGTAGTGGGCCTTGAGTTAAGTATTTTTTCATACTAAATACTTAAAAAGATAAGAACTGAGCAACAATACATATGTAGCAGTCCCTCATTCTTTGGTATTAGCTGTCATTTCCCTTTTCCCCCATTAGTTTCAGCAGAATGTCACAATTCCTCTGAGTTGATTGGAGGGTTATTCAGATCACCTGTTGTGCAGGGGGTGGGGACTGGCTCCTAATTAAGAATTGAGAGCAGCTTGGTGCATTTCCCCTCTTTCTCCGCCAATCAGGGTGTGACAACACACTTTCTTTTAGGGCTTAAGAGAGGTGGGGAATTGCACACCTTTGTGCATTCTGATCCTTTCTAGACGAAATGCAGACCTCGTTATTGCAGACCGGAAAGTCTGGTCTTTAGGCCCTTTTGAGACTTCTTTGCTATCTTAACTTTTCTGAATGAGGGTTGATTTTAAGCATTGTTGAAACCTAGCTGGTTAAAAATCAAAGAGCACCTTTCCAATAGTTTTACCTGCATCAGGGCAGACCTTAGTGCTATTCCTGCACGAGTTTGTACTTGCCAAACAATAACCCAATGCCAGCAGGCTTTACTTTGTTGCATGTACACATTTCCTTGTTATTGAAGAGGCATTTTTTCATTATTTTTTAAAAGGAGGCTGATTTTCTATTGTGAAAACACTTATGAGATTCGTTCCTCCCAGAAAATATTTCTCTTATTATGTGGTTGGGGAACTGGTTCTCACGCTTCTTCCGGATAACTCAGGCTGAAATTTGTAGAGGTGTTCCGACTTTTTTAACCGCAAATCAAATCTTCTTCGCCACTCCAAAACAGTAGCCTTCACTGTGCCGTCGCATGGATGTATCATGGCTGCCACTGGCAACTACTGTTTTAGAGCAGTGAAGAAGAACTGATTGAAGGTAGTTTGCCACATGATGAGTAAAATCCATTTGGCAACATTTCACGATGGAAAATTCAACAAGTAAAACAGAATAATCGAAGAAAGTTCTAACACTGCATTCAAAGTAAAGTTTCAGGCAAATAAATGAACTTTGATATTGTCAGATTCATAAAATATCTGACATTCAATCACATTATTCATCATACTATTGATCCAGGGGGTAGTTAATGTTTAACAGCAGCTGGTCAAAGCTGGAGGCTCACCCTATCTTGGCGGGCATGTAGAGCATCATGGGCACAACAGGCGAGTCCTCGTTGCCGTAGATGATGAAGCCCATTTCTCGAAGCCTCTTGCGGAAATAGACTGTGTTCTCTGCCAGCTGTCGCACACGTTCACAGCCTTGGGGGTGATGAGAAGAGATATTGAATCATTAGTGTTGACAGGAAATGCAGTGAAAAGTAACTACACGTCTATCAGAGTTAATGATCTTTAGTTTATTTACAGCGTGCCGAACACTTGTTACTTTATGTAGCTGTAATGAATGTCCTTCATCTCTATTCAGTGCAATTTACTACTGAAAGTTATAGAAAAGTTCAGTTAAACAAAGACTATACTCTCCTTTACAAACATGTTTATTCTTTACCAGATTTGTTGGGGGGGGGAAGGAAATTATTTATAGCTAGTTTGATGTTTTGAAAAGTAAAAAAAAAAAAAAAAAAAAAAAAAAATGGTTTACAAGCAGCTGAAAGCAATCGTATTCATGAGATGTGTGTGAGAAAAACATCTGAGTGTTACGGCATCCCGGCACCATGGGGAGATCAAGTTTTTAGTTTCTCTGTAATGTTTTCCTCCTGCCACAGGAGATTCACTGCATGGAGCTCTTTGAAAAGCTAGGTTTGCAAGACTACAAACAACACCGTTAGTTTGTTCACAACTAGTCACAAAAAACTATCCCACGCAGATTGTTGCAAAAAACATACAAGTCCATAGTGTGTTTCTCTAATCATACAAATGATCAGCGCCTATGCCAGCAACAAAAAGTATGTTTTTGGGTTGTAAGAAATAGAGGCTAAATCTTACCTAACTAAGATTTATCTGGACTAGCCTTGCAATAATGGAGAGGTAGAATAAATCTAAAAATGATCTCTCCTTGAGGAATAACTGGTCTTAGATAAACCGACTGTGACGTTGAGTCTGTCTTAAGATTTCATTGGTGTGCACTGACACCCGGTGGCGACTGATGACAATTACAGCAGCTGAGACCAGATTCACTCAACACCTACACATCAGATGGCAGCAGCACCACCATGAAAGTAGTCTTTGTTGGTCCTTCTATCTTTTGACATATCACAAAACAAAATAAACGTTAACAAATGAACCTTGCAATGGGACTGTTGGAGCAGTGGGCAACTTCCGGGTTTGAAAAGTGAGGCCAATGCAGAAGTGCCTTGAACTTGCATTCTTTCTAATAGCCAGCAGGGGGCGACAACACTGGTTGCAAAAAGAAGTCTGATTTGTATAGAAGTCTATGAGAAAATGAGCCTACTTCTCATCACTTGATTTATTACCTCAGTAAACATTGTAAACATGAGTTTATGGTCTCAATCGCTAGTTTCAAGTAGGGATGCACCGGTGGTATATATCGAGCCATTGCTACTGACTCAAATAGCTGAATCAGATATCGGCAATGGAGCCGGTCTATTCAATTCAATTTTATGTTTATATACTATATGCATTATGAGCTGTAATTTTAATTCCTGTTTAAGTTTGGACCAGTTTGTTGCTGCATTATAAATGTCTACACTTGAATTGTAACTTCCAGTTAATTTTGAAGATTTTTTTACCCAGTTGCTGGTGTACGATTTATTATGAATTTATATCTATGTGTTTATTGGTCAAATTTTGTTTTTACAAAGTTAGGAAAGCAAATTTTAAGTCAATCCTGATGTTGTCTTACACATAATAGAATGATCCCGGTGACTGTCTTATTCAGCGTTCGGTTGTACTTAGCTCCATCCTCTCATGTCACTTTAGGTTGCAAAAAAAACAACATGGCGACGGCCAAAAAGCTGAACTCGAGGCTTCAAACCGGCAGTCCACAAACCAATGGGTGCCGTCACTGAGACTAAGTGTACTTCCTATATACAGTCTTTGTGTTAAAGAGCTGTAGGCTACTTTTGAAGCAAGCAACTTGAACATTTGATGCTATTAAAGCATTTGATGCCAAAATAAAACAACTCTGCTAAGTTATACAATAGTTTTCTTTCTGAGGACGTCAAGGGGCTTCTTTTTGTGGATATAAGGACTCCAACAGGTGTCTCATTTTGTCACGGTTAATATTTAAAGACAAACACAAAAACGTATGCCCTATCAATCTATTTGGACCTGTAACGTTAATGTAAAAAAAAGAAAAAAGTTACAAGGCATTGGGGCCCAGGTAATACTATTTTAAAGACAAACTCATTCCCATTAGGTGAAAATGCAGTGGGTAGACATCTAAATCTCAGCCAGGGATCTTTCAAAGCATCAAATTTAAAGGTGCCCTGTGGAGTTTCCTTGTAAACAAATAAAAGCTGTGTTCACCATCAGTGTTATTCTCTAAAATGCATTGTGTGCATCTTCGAGGAACAAACGTGTCTAATGCATTTCCTTCCTTATAAAACATTTGCAAAGCCACATTCTTGAACATTTTGAAACCTGCATTATTTAGATGCATGTTTACTCGCTATAGTAGTCTTCTGCTTCCCTACCTTCGTTGCGACACTGCTGTAGATCAGTGGCGATAATAGTGTGAAACCGTTGGACTGTGCATTGCATTACCCGTGTGACAAACAAAACGGGGGGCCCCGCTCATTAAAAAACTGCATCAATAGCGCTACTAGGTCAAAAACTCCACAGGGTACCTTTTTTAATATCGTTGTACCACTCACCTATTGTTGTGCCATCCTCTCCCATAATGCACTTCATAGAAGTGATGATTTGCTCCACCACAGGAGGAGACATGGAGGTGGCGTAGACCGCACTGTGGGAATGGGAGCGCAGGTACTCAATAAGCTCCTAAACCCAGCAGATACACAGGAGATGTAAGTAGATGTGCATGGGAAGCTTTAATTACTCTACAACCAGGGAGAGCTCAGGACTCTCTGTAACTGAAACTTGGCATAGCTTACTTTAGATTTACTGTGGGAATAAGAGCATGGCCCTTATTAACTGTATATATTTGCATAAAGAAATATGAACAGTTATACAGTTATAATGATTACAATTTCAAAAGATCATGGACAAATATACAGTTTTGCACACATTGTAAGAATATAATAGGCTCTGGCATCCAATGCAAATTGCATTTAATGCAGAAAATATATTGTAGTTTCTGATAAAGACACATTTAATACACTTTAAACTAGCATCCATCTTTACCATTTTGTTACATGCCGGTTATTAAAAGGTATAATATGCAAGAATTAACTAAAAAACAATGTACACGCCCCACGTGGGGGTGTAACCCCCAGCCAATAGCAGCGTGCAGGGGTGTGCAGCCCGTTCATGTGGTTAGTTGTGCGTTTTAGAATGTAACCGCCGGGAAACAATCAGAAAATAACGTTTTATTTCTCCGATTTGCTGCTTTGTTCTCACAAACGCCGCCCCCTCTCTTCAGTCACTCTATAGCTTGCTCGACCATCGCTACTCTCTCTCTCCCTCTAGGCTGTGTGGGGGTGTGGCCAACTTTGAACGCGGTGAGTTTCCAAACAGGAACTGACAACGGTTGCATATTATACCTTTAACAATTTATTGTAAGCTACATCCTGTAACTTGACACACCACATGCCACAATGCCGCCTTTCTTTATAAATGAAAAAAAAAAAGTCACTGAGAGAATGCAGTGAAGGTGATGGGTGTAGATGACAAGAAGCCATTATCGGCGACACTAAAGTTGTTTAGTCACGATTTCTGTGAACCTAGCCATTTGTTTTGATAGGTTGATGTCAAGGAACTGGGCTAATATGTTAGGAATGCGGAGTCCATGCACGGCAAGACTGTAAATCTACATTACTGAGATGACAGGTGTCCTTTTTACCTCACTTAATTAATACTTTGTCACTTGACACCATTACACACCTGATCTTGACAGATTGTTTGCAACTAAAGCATTCTTAGTAAGATTGCTGTTAAGCCTTTAGTAACCCAGTAAGCACACTGGGTTAACAAACAGGAAAACTATCCATGTCTTGTGACTACAAAAGTTCCACGCTGACACTCTTATCTCTTATGTGAACATCTTTCTTTAGAACTCTTACAAAAACAAATGAAATGGCAATACAATAAACTAGGGCAACAACTAACGATTATTTTCATTGTCGATTAATCTGTTGATTATTTTCTCGATAAACGATTAGTTGTTTGGTCTATAAAATCTCAGAAAATGGTTTTCCCAAAGCCCAAGATGACGGCCTCAAATGTCTTGTTTGGTCCACAACTCAAAATATATTCAGTTTCTAGTCATAGAGGAGTAAAGAAACCAGAAAATATTCACATTTAAGAAGCTGGAATTTGATAATTTTTACTTTTTTTCTTTAAAAAAAAATTACTCAAACCGATTATCAAAATAGTTGGCGGTTAATTTAACGGTTGACAACTAATCAATCGATCACTGCAGCTCTACAAGAAACCCACAATCCATCCATCCTCACCCTTTTCCCTGCGATGTATCCCCCTGCGGCGCCGAAGCTCTTGGTAAATGTGCCCATCATGACATCCACATCACAGGGGTCCAGGCCGAAGTAGTCGACCACACCTCTCCCCCTCGGCCCCATGGCCCCTATGCTGTGGGCCTCGTCTAGGTAAAGGTAGGCCCGGTAGCGCTTCTTCAGGGCGATCACTTCTGGCAGTCGCACTACACTGCCCTCCATGCTGCGGGGAGGGAAAAGAGCAAAGTAGAAGGCGTTATAGCCGGTGTCAAGCAACTGTCCTGATGTGTTCATTTCTTTCCTGACAACCCAGGAAATCTGAGCTCAGGGGAGTACTAGCTGTTCCACACTCAAGGTCTGAGTCTGCAACTGCTGGGACCTGTCAACTGTCGAACAGACTTTATCTGAATGACAACTGCATGTCTGAAAAATATTATGTTAACATATGCTAACTTGTGAAAATAATGTAACAATGTCACAGGAAAACATCTTGTGGCTTGCAGATTGCTATATAGTGCAGCTGTAAACCAGCAATGTAGTCCCAGGAGTGTTGATACTGCTGAATCTAATGGAACCACATGAACCATCAATAGAAGATAAGAGCTGCTTCTGGAAGCCTGTTTTTTTTGCATGTGTTTGTGTAAGACTCCTACTGACATATACATGCTTTGCCTGTTTTTTAAGCTAATACAGAGACGTAGCTTAGTGCATTAAACCTGCCATTTAAACCATATATATGTGTTAGTTCCCATTAGTTTTTTACACAGCCTTAATGATATTTAGGTTTGATAGCTTGTTTTCACTTTTGATTGGGCTTTAACAGTATCTACATAGATGCATCTTCTAGACAGTTTTATTGAAGGTGTAGAGTGAACTTTAAATGTGGCTACTCTTACCACTATAACTAATTTTTTAAACCCCCTATTGTTTGAGAGTGTAGCAATCCCCTTGGTGCGTATAGTTTAGGCATATACACTGGGCAATCTCCGAGTCTGAAAAGTGAAGCCAATGTGAAAGAGCCTTAAACTTGCATTCTTTCTAATGGCCAGCAGGGGGCGACTCCTCTGGTTGCAAAAAGAAGTCGGATTGTATAGAAGTCTATGAGAAAATGACCCTACTTCTCATGTGATTTATTACCTCAGTAAACATTGTAAACTTGAGTTTATGGTCTCAATTGCTAGTTTCAAGTCTTCTTCAATACAGCATGATGTTCATTTAGTAAATTATGGTCCCATTTAGAGTCAAATAGACCATAAAGCAGGGTATGATTTAGGGCGTGGCTACCTTGTGATTGATAAGTCCCTACCGTGGCGAATCTGTCAATAAGGACAGAGGCGTAGTAATGCATATCCCTTGCCAGCTCCACCCTCCTATCTAAATATTGTCACTTCTGGCTCCAAAATAAAACCAAGATGGTGACGGCCAAGGTGCCAAACTCTAGGCTTCAAAACAGTAGTCCACAAAGCAATGGGTGACGTCAAGGTGGCTACATCCACCTCTTATACAGTCTATTGGTGCCTTCAAATGGGGTCGTGTTTACCATGTTCACGAGAAGAGTCTATATGAACGCCCCCCCCTCTTGTGGTATTCACAACCTCGTTAGTGGAAAGTTTCTGAAAGCTCAGAGTTTAGGAGTTGTGACGTGTTTGCTGACATTGTTAGAATTGGTGGAAGCCATGGAAGTTCATTTTTCGGTACATAATAAGTGAATATATTGTAATTTTAGTCGTATATATAGTCATTTTTTGTAATTATATAATATGTCTGAGGAAAATGTTGATATTTCCAACGGCCTCATTTTTTTCCTCTGTCATTGTGCCTTTGCATTTCCTGCATTATGTTACCCACTTGCAAGCAATTTGATGAAACTACTGCTTGTGCAATTAGGTTAGGCAGTGTTGATGTTGCAACCAGGAAGGAAACCATGCGGTTTTAAAGCTGGTAACTCCTCTTGTTCAACTGCTTTTAGCCAATGACACTTTTGGCCTACTTAACTGTTAAATGCTGTCAACATTGATGACTCACACAGCACTGATAACGCCTTTTTTATTGTGTTCTGCACCAACTTGTTACCATTTGAATCACCTTGAAACACAAACCTCAGAAAGTCAGAAACCAATCAAAAGAATAGAGATATAGTCTACAACAAAACTTAAAAAAATGCTTGGAAGGTTTTATTAAACATCCATCTTATGAAGAAAATGTGTAAGCTATACCTGTAAATGCCCTCTACCACAATGAGGATCTTCTTCCATGGTCTGTGAGTCCTGGGCTGCCCGTGTACTATGGCCTCTTTCAGCAGTTTCTCAAGGCTCTGCATATCTGACAGGGAAATTAAGAGTCTTACAATACATTCAGAATTAAAGTTGTGGTATCAACAGCTGGAAATTCACTAGAAACACTCGCCTACGCAGTTTCAATACACCCCCCGAACAAAGTGTGGACAACAATACTGAATATTAAGTGTTTTCTTAAAAACATAATCATCAAATGGAGTCAGATTCTTCAATAAAGTTGCTCTTGATTTTAGCACATTAGTCATAGTTCAACTGTTAAACGCTGTGTTTTAGCAAAAAAAAATGACAACCAGTCACTTGTTTATTTTCCACCAATCAAAAAACAATATGTACTTGCCAATTAACTTGGTTTGTTTGTGGCTATAGCTGACATACCAGTAGAACTAGACAAGCTGAGGAGTTTTGGCTAGTTACACAGGCATAAGTAATTAGCATTAAGCAGCAAGTTTTTTTTTTTTACATCAACGTTATCATTATCGTCTTACAGAAGATGACCCAGCTACAAGATATACTCAATATATTTGTTTTATTATGTGAGCCACCATTAGCAGCTAGTTAGCTAGCTAGCTCTTCTACTCTGCATTTGACATACAAACACAGATAATTGTTTTTGTGTGAATATAATGATGTTTGTGTTTAGAAGAGAAAGACGATACAGTATACTGAATACCAATACAATACTGCTAGATTTCACAGACCGGAGGAAAACAACCAATCAGAGCCGGAACTGGAGCTTTGCTGTCTCTGAGCAGCTGTCAATCACTCACAAACTCCGATCAAATGGTCAAACTAGGCAGCGCTGATCAAATATGAATCAATATTCTGTAACTGTAATTTTCAGAAACATCTTGTAGTGTACTGTTTAGCTTGTTAAATGAGAAAGTTTGTGACCTGGCAGCCATGTTGAGATAAGTTGAGGAAATACAAAGCACCGCCCACCAGCCGGACCTCAGCCAATAGGAACGCTCTCTCTCTCTGAAATGACCTGTGATTGGCCAAAGTCTCCCGTCACAGGCTACATTTTTTAAAGCATGAATACAGAGCCATGAGGAGATTCAGAAGTCTAGTTTTCTCTCAGAGCACTTGAATTACAATATGCTCAAAGGTTATTATGGAATTTTTGCCTAATGATGCCAAAAACATTCTGCCTACTGAAGCTTTAAGGATTAACCCTTTAAGTACCAACCATTTTGTCCCATCTTCTAAAATGAAACACAAAGATCTGGCTTGGTCTCAAGACTTAAACCGAGACATACTGTATAATGCAGTGTGTGCATTGTAATGAACAGTTTGTCTACCGCTGTATGACTGAAAGTGATGAAACCAAATTTACACAAAGCGGCGACGCACAGCATATGGAAGGACAACTAAGAAAATCATTATTAAGTAGAGTCATTAAGTACATCAATGATGTGCGTGTGGTGATAAAAGTAATAAAAGCCGCAGACTTCTGGGGGAAGGAAGCAACGAATGAAGATAAACTGGGGGGACTGACTAACAGAAATATAAAGAAAAATAAATGGACCTATAAATACAGAAGGAAATATTTGTGATCACAGACTCACTGTTGTGTTTGAAGACTCTGATGGTGGACCCGGAGAGTCTGGCACCCAGAACCAGAGAGGCATGGTTCAATTCATCACTCAGAATCAGACAGCCCTGCAGGACAACAGACAAAACTTTAATAAGTAGAAATGATTCCTATGTCCGACTTGTTTTGATCCATCTGAGGTAGCAGATAAGTGTTACAGACCTATTAACACGTCACTTTAGTACATATTTATCTGGTGAGTGGGCAGAGTGTCATTTTATGTTTATACAAATGATCTGAGCTGAGATAATTGACGATGATACTTTTATTGATTCCATTGTTTGAGCAACTACTAAAGAATTTCCACCGTTGGTTTCCTCTCACCAGTGGAAACCAACCTACAGGGTGAGGTATCTACCTGCCAAACGACATCCGCAGCAACGTGACAAAACAAGACTGGTCTGAACTCTTTGTTATTTTCTCACTCTGACATGCAGTCAAGCCACCGATTGCCAACAGGAAGTATTTCCTCCTGATCTGAGGCCAGAGGGCGGCTTTGTGTCTGTGTACTTGGCACTACTCGTGATCTGCGATCGTGTGATGTTTATGGAATGGTTTTG
Organism: Sebastiscus albofasciatus; assembly: GCA_916701655.1. Taxonomy (NCBI): domain Eukaryota; kingdom Metazoa; phylum Chordata; class Actinopteri; order Perciformes; family Sebastidae; genus Sebastiscus; species Sebastiscus albofasciatus. The sequence continues at coordinate 47,739 of CAKAOI010048726.1, read as the reverse complement.
TTTAAAGCTAAATGTACTCTGAAAACAAAAGTGCACTGGTAGAAAATGTATATCAATGGCAAACACACATGAGAGCATACACTAATACGAACTTAACATTCATATAATGTATTGTGAGTGACATTGAGAGAGGAAAAAAAGAGGATAGAAAGTGCTGAGAGAACATAAAGAAATAGCAAGCCAAAGACTGGAGATGAGAAATGTAGAGGGAAAAGTGTGCTTCAAGAATAATTCGCAGCTCTACCAAGAAAACATCTGTGGTCGTACCTTGCCAGCCAGTGCTGGTATGTTCATGGAGTTGGTTGCAAAGCCCATCCCAAACGCCATGGCTGACTCCACGCCCAGGAACTTAGCCGCAAGTTTCTCCATCTCCTCGTGTCTGTCTACGTTACCTGAGATGCAGATTTACAGACAGGAGATCACCATAAACACATACCAATCAAAACCTCAAAGATCTATGCTGATCCTTACACAACCTCTGTCACACAGTAATTCCACAATAGAGTGCTGACGGAATTTTTGTAGGCCAACCAGGGAAGTTGTGTCATCAACTGTAGAACTACAGTATATGCATGCGTCAACTTATTTGATTTAAAGGGGAACTTCGCCCATTTCCCAAAATTCATACATGTTATTCCTATGTGTCAGACAGTCCAAAAAAATATTAGTAAACAGGAACAACTCTCTCCCAAATCCAAAAAGTAGAGTGCTAAAACTCAAATTTGTGATGTCATAGAGTGTAGAATTGCTCCATTGACAATTCATTTGGAAAGATGTTCTCGATGACATCGAGAGCACCCAGGGGAATGTTCTGAATATATTAGTACATTTTCTGTATCACAACTGAGAACACTGTAATAAAATAAAGCTCATTCAGGTATAAAAAAAAAAAAATAATAAAAAAAAACATTCTGCGGACCCATGAAATCAGTCTCCCATTCATCGTCTATGGGGCAGCTTCAGACTTTATACCCTATGACATCTCAAGACTCACTTCTCTTGTTTCTGTCTTTGAGAGAGAGAGGAGCTCATGTTCACAATTATTGATTGAACTTTAAGGCCATGGAAATAACATATTGGAATTCCTAATTTTGGGGTGGTGTTCCCCTTTAAAACAGACTTCTGTTATGGAGCACACAAGACAGCATTCTTTATGAAAATGTGGGCTGGCTTTCTCCCAAGGAGAGAAGCGTCATTTGCTTCTACTCTATCAATAAAAATCTGCTCACCATATGACCCGTTTGACTTCCTCCAGAGTGATCTGGATCTTATCAGACTCGCTCTGCGGACCGACTTAAGCCGCATATTTCTAAAGTACACACAGACTCACTGACTTCAGATATTCTCCATTGTGCTGGAATTGAATTACAACTGAACTGAACTTTTTTTTTTGTTTACCAAAAGAATAGATTTTGTCTATTTTCATCGTTTTATTCTCCCATTTTGTTTGAATCCGACCTTTTGTCTTTACTTGAAAAAGAGGGCTACTGTTCCCCCAAATAAAAGATAAAGGAATAGTTTGACATTTACTCTGGGTTATATGACGATCGATACCACTCTTGTGTCCGTATGCTAAATATGTATATTACAAAGACTGGAAATGGGGGGAATCAGCTAGTCTGGCTCTGTCAGGGTAACAGAATTATCCACACACATGTCTGAGAAACCCCAATGCTTTGTCATGCATCTATTAAGAAGAAGTGAAGCCGAGATATTAAACAAAACTTTGGAATACTCACATTGCAACTCAAACACAACGTGGTTAGATGGAATCTATCTTGGTAGTTTCCACTGCACCGAGAAACAAACAGGTCTATTGTGCTTTCTTTTACTGTGGTGAATTCATCCCTCCACATTCCTGCTGATCAGTTCCCGACAGTGATAGCAAAAAATTCGAAGGTGTGTCTGTGTTTCTGGCGTGTGTGTTTGTACCAATCTCCTGCCTGGTGCTTGCGACTCCGACGCCGTACTTCATGGTAACCTCGGCAGCGGAGTCGGCGCACGGACCCGTGTTCTCGGCGAAGCCGAGGTAATTATACGAGCCCAGGTTGATCACATCCTGCACTACCCGACCTGTGTATCTGGAAGGGATGAGAAAAGATGATCAGACAGAGGAAATTATCAAATTAGGGCTGTCAATCGATATTTGTCCACAGTTAATCACAATTATTCACACATTTTTTTGTCTGTTCAAAATGGATCTTAAAGGGAGATTTGTCAAGTATTTAACACTCTTATCAACATGGGAGTGTGCAATGCTTGCTTTATGCAAATGCATGTATATATTTATTATTAATATTATTAATATATATTAAAATGGCCTTATGAGTTTCTCCTCAACACAATTTAGCGTAAGTTTGGAGCGTTATATAACCTCCTTTACGACAAGTTAGTATGACATGGTTGGTACCAATGGATTCCATCGGTTTTCTAGTTTCATATGATGCCAGTATCTTCTCTTTAGCTTTAAACTGACTTTAAACTGAGCCCACTACAGCCTTAAAAAAATCATAATTTAATGTGTTAAAGAAATTAGTGCCGTTAAAACAAATTTGCCTTAACGCATTATTATCATGTTTACTTTGACAGCCCTAATAAAAAATAAAATAAAACACTGATTCCAGATTCATTAATGTAAATATTGGCTGGTCTTAACAGCATGAAATTGTAACTTTCAGTGTTATCTTAGACAAGTAATGTTCCCCAGTCCTTTTTTTAGAAAGTGAAATGCGTCACTTGTCTTGGTATTTGACGGAGTGTTAGCACGCTATGTACTAATCCTTGACTGAGGTATTAACCTTACAGCATTCTTCCCTTTGCCATTGTCCCATCAACGCCTCCTGCTCTGCCCCTTGTATCTTGTCGTTGACTTTTACAGTGTTTAAGGTCTTGAATACATTAAGTGGCATGTGTTTCTCACTCAAAAGTCCAGTTGTAGTCGTGGGAGGCTCGTTCCATCAGGTCCATTTTGGCCCCCGGAACGCTGCATATGGGCCTGTTCCAGTTGTCTCTTATACGCATGTAGAGGTTTCTGGTGTAGAAGTTCTCAAAGTCCTGGTAGAGGGGCACAAAGCCCTACACATGGAGGAAGAAAAGAGAGAAGGAATAGTATTAAAAACTACTAGTAACTTCAGAGAACTACATGCCATTCATGCTTTTGGAAAGCTTAGCTGGAAGGAATTTCAACCTCTAGAAATATAATCTTTAACATTTCAAACACGTGATGCAGGGAGTTCATTTTCCTCGGTTCTTGGAGGAAACATCCGTGGGAAATCCTCGGGGTGACTTAATGACTTCCCCGCGTCTATCCCGCTAGCTTCCTTTCCTCAACATATCCAAATACTTAAAAACAATGGGCTTCATTATCAAAAGTTACATAACGGGTTGAAAACAATCTCTGTTGTCAAGGGCATGGTCCCAATGTGCTGATAACTCCACCATTAGCTGTGCGGTGACAAAAATGCAATCTTGAGTGCACATTCCACTCGATTGTGAAGAAAACTGGAGAAACTTAAAGCAGCAGTAGGCAGAATGTTTTTGGTATCGTTGGGCAAAAATTCCATAATAACCTTTCAGCATATTATAATTCAAGTGGTCTGAGAGAAAATTAGACTTCTGCACCTCCTCATGGCTCTGTTTTCAGGCTTTACAAAATCGAGCCGGTAACGGGAGACTTCGGCCAATCACAGGTCATTTCAGAGAGACAGTGTTCCTATTGGCTGTTCAATCAATGGAGGCAGCTGTCAATCACTCACAAACTCTGATCAAACTAAGCAGCGCTGATAAAATATGAATCAATATTCTGTTACTGTAATGCCTATTTCTCGCCTCAAATATTTTCAGAAACATCTTGTAGTGTACTGTTTGGCTTTATTTATTGATACATGTCCCTCACAAATTAGTGGTATTGTCTTTTAATTTATAGGGGACATGTGTTTGAAATTACTGGTGAATATAATCCAGTTTATCTTATTTCCATATATGCATTTTGTTTATACAGTTCCTTTTGTTAACACCTTATTTTGAAAACCGGACGTAGTCGCACGTGTATACTTCCGCTAACTTCGCCAAGTCCGTCTCTAGCTCTCCCGTCAGCTACATCCATATACATTCATGGTAGGCTCAATCGGGGCCGTTTGACTGCATTTAACATAAATGTCAGTATATGGGTGCTCTACAGTTGAAGCGTCGGCGATACATAGGTGAATCGATTGTTTTTCAAACCCCTACAGGATAGGTGACTGTTTTATAAAAATAACTAATTATAAATTATATTCACTCCAATTCTACCTAGTGCTGCTTTAAGGGGAATATTTGAAATGTTAGACTCAGCAAGTTTGCATTTGATAAACAAGGCACATTAAATTCTGTCAAACACCATTGTAGCAATCTACTTCCTGTTTGGGAGATCATTACATTTGACAAGATTACATCAAACAATCTGTTTCCAAATGTATGCTTCCTGTCCAAACACCAAGCTTGAAGCAATACTGCTTAAAATGTGTGAAATGTAAGAACCCATAGTTTATACTGTTTGTGGGGTGAAAATATCCCTTTGGTTCAATCTGGTTAACAAAACAACAGGCTGAGATCTATTTTTCCATTCGTTATCACTACTGTTTCTACAGGAACGAGGCAAACGCCCAGTCGCCAGGCAACGTGTGCTCAGTCTACCAAAATCAGTTCCATTCAACAGCCTGAAGCGCATCTGGCCTTCTTTTCCTCGACAGCAATTTTGCTCACGACATTGTCAACGTGCAAACGAAACAAATCAAAGGATTCCAGGCATTACAGTGTAGGCAAAGTATGCTGACTGTGGAAATCAAAACATGTTGCTCATCTGTTACAGGGAAACTGTTTCCAAGAATACAGGGTGTAAAAAACACTATCAGGGTCACAGGCTGGTTGGGTCTGTGGCTCCTCTCACCTTCAGTTCCTCCTTCTCTCTGGCAATGTGGCACCTTTCGATCTTCCAGTGACGGAGGAAGTCGCGGAGGTAGCCGAAGACGGTCAGGATGCCGTAGCCCATGTAGGTGAGCACTGCCACCAGCATGGGCGTCTCCTCGAAGAACTCAATGAAGGGCCGGCCATATAGCCCGCCATGATGCGATGCCACGTGGACCTGAGCAACACGGAAACACGAAATTCTAATTAAATTAAAAACTCTGGCACATAGGCATGACCAGTTTTTCATCAAGTTTTCTCAAAAGTAATAGTGTCTTTCAGTGCATATTACTTATTTCTTTATATTTGGGCTTTAACAATATACTTTATATGTTGAAACATGTAAACTGTGGATATGAAATGTTAAAATATACGAATGTTCTGGCAGGAATATGCCGATTTTGGAGCTGAAACCGGTGGGCTACCTCCGGGTTTGAAAAGTGAAGCCAATGCAGAACTTCCATTCTCTCTAACGGCCATCAGGGGGCGACTCCTCTGGTTGCGAAAAGAAATCTGATTGTATAGAAAACTATGAGAAAATGACCCTACTTCTCACTTGATTTATTACCTCAGTAAACATTGTAAACATGAGTCTATGGTCTCAATCTCTAGTTTCAAGTCTTCTTCAATACAGCATGATGTTCATTTAGTAAATTATGGTCCCATTTAGAGTCAAATAGACCATAAAGCAGGGGATGCTTTCGGGCGTGGCTACCTTGTGACTGACAGGTCGCTACCACGGCTTTAACACGGCGTTGTCATGAAAGTTTATTGCAACAACATTTTGAACACCTTATTCAGCATTCGGTTGTACTTTGCTCCACCCTCTCGTGTCGATTCTGGTTGCAAAAAAAAACCAAGATGGCGACGGCCAAAACGCCGAACTACTTCTTATATACAGTCTATGGCTGAAAAGCTTAAAAAATGGACAGAATCTACGTCTTTTAATAAAAAATAAAAATATATATATAAAGATTGTTAATTTATAATCTAAAATATTATTTATAATATTAATTTAAATATAATCTGTTTGCTGTCGTGTTCTGTAAACAGCGGCAGTTTCATTGCTGACCTAGTTAAAAAGGAGCAAAAAATACAGAGCCATTGTTAAACATAGCAGGAACAGCAAGTTAACACCCCCTATGAATAGAAGTCTAGCCTGTAAAATGTTAGAACTTATCTTCCTATGCAAACACAGCACCTTGTGCCTTAGCTGGAAGTTTCACATTTGGAATAAACTTTACATAAATGTACATTCTGACTTCCTCTCCTTTTGTCCTAATGAGAAAAACCAATACAGTTTTTTATAGTTGGCTGAGGTTTCGCTTAAAGGTGACTTCTGTGCAGTCAAATTGTAAGTAGGGGGAAAGATAAGAAAGTATTAGCTCTGGTGCAGCTGTACTGTACACCAACTATACAGGAAAGAAAACACAGCGTGACAAATGCCAGGGAGGGAGGGACGATTTGACTGCCAAATAAGGGAAGAACTGGTTATGTTTATGTTAATGTGTGCACTTGGAGTTGAGTGACCTACAATGCACTTTACATGTGTTATTATCTTACGTAAAGAAAAGTCAACTTTCACTATTTTCTCTGTCTTGGTGGACAGAAAGTCACTACTCACAGACGTTATGCAATTCGCCTTCTCATTCCTGCTATGTCTGTGCTCATGGCTATCAGGCACTACATGTGACCGGTCATGCCTTTCTCTCAAATACCTTCGAGAGTAGCAACGCTGACATCTGCACGAACCGCAATCAGCTGAGGTTCAGTCACCAGGCGCTCAGTTCCTCAGCACAAGCAGCCCCAGTTTACTAAAAACGAGCACCACAATGTCTGGTGATGACAATAACCTGTTACCAACTGTGTTATTTTTCTTCTAAATCTCAAACTGGAGACATGGTGATGTGCTACCAAATTCTATTTGCAGTCATTTTCTTTTCATTAGGGCTGTCCTCGACCAAAGAAATTCGGTAACACTTCATTTTACTGGTCTGCAAATTTCATGGTAATTAGGTGATAATTAGCAAGTAACCTATTTTAATTTTTTTTGGAATTACTGATAAATTACCCCAATATTTACCTCAATTTGTCGCTAATTACTTTAAACTTTAGTTAATAATTATATGCTAAAATAGCATATAATCATTAAAATAGAGCCTTTAGGCTTGAGAAGCGGCCGTGCGCTGCTCTTCATCGGAGGTGGAAAACCAAAACTAATAGAAGACACTTCTGACCAGGCACAAATCTCACCATTGTGTGACTTATTGTCTACACAAATGTAACCTGGTAGCTAATGTCATGATTCAGAGAGCTTTTTTTAAAGAAATTTCAAAAGTTATTTTGCTAATTATTATCTATTTATCAGCAGACATGGAAATAAAGCTTATCAATTAACTCTGTATTCTTTTCCTGGAAATGTATTAAATAAATGTATTAAATCATTTTTATAATAAAGTAATTTTCGATACATTTTGAGGTAAATATTGGGGGTAATTTGGCAGTAATTCCAAAGAAATTTCAAATAGGTTACTTGCTAATTATCACCTAATTACTATGAAATTTGCGGACCTGTAAAATGAAGAAATTCTTAGTCGACTAACACTCATACGATTTTGTTGACTAATCGATTAATAGATTTAAGACAGATCTGTGAAACTGAGTTTCTCCACAAAGAATCACACAAAAGCACCGCTTTATATCTCAGAAATGTGCTCATAAGTGTCATGGAAATAAGTCATTCAGCATGAAAAAAATAAAAAACGCATAAAACGCATAAAAAACGACCAATCGACTAAAGAAATCTTAGCTGACTAAGGCGAAAATGACCGATTAGTCGACTGATCGACCGAGAGGGGGCAGCCCTACTTTTCATTTTGATAAGCAGTGCAAAGTTCAGACTCAAATTGATTAAAAAAAAACCCTCTGTATCGCAACATATCCATGAGTCTCTCAATGCTCTTGTGCGACAGCATCTAATCACAATATCTGAGGGGACCGGTAATTGGGAACAGTCACAGAGGGTGCAACCAAGGGTGGAAATTTCATTAGCTCTCTTAGGAAAAAAGCTCTTCCACAGCGTGCATTTGCAATCTCAATGGACAGCTCCGAACTGAACAGGTGCACTGGCTCACTGTCTCCCTAATCACTAACACATCACAGTTTCTCTTTTATTTATAAAAAGGGAGTTACCCACTTCAAGAAAATGGAATTTTTCCAAAAGTTTACAGGCAAATATTTGCTACTCAGACGACTGCAGGCAATACACACCCAGAAATTAGCCTAAAAAAAAGTAAGAACATTTTATAGCTCAATTTGACACTGCAAGGAGTAGCCAATAAAGCTTCTACAAGAAGTATACACACTCCACTCCCTCTCAACTGCTGAGATAGGAATGCATCCTGCAAACTGTATTGCTATCATCCAGGCAGAGAAATGTCCCAAGTTGTTTGACTGGCTCTGATAGGCATATGCATCACATTTATAGTAGTTTAGAAATTGTTAGGGTGGGGTTATTATATCATCCACAGTTTGTATAATCAAAATTCACAAAGTGGGGCTATAAAGCTATTCCTCTTCTTCAATTCGGCATACACATTACGTCCTGAACAGTATTAGAATCCAGTGCAATGTCAACTTTGGGAGTTGTCACACCCGCCTTTTTTTTTTTTCTTTTTTTTTTTAAACAACCTCCCCTCCCATACAGTGGCATACAAACAACTGAGGGTGGGCGGTGGTGGAGCGCAGTGTGATGTCCATTCATAAAGTTGAGATTTTAATATATTCAGATGTCGCTTGGTGCAAATATGACTGCGCCGAATTAAACAGCACCTCGTTGAGATCCAGATAAAGTTTTTGATTCGTGTTTTGGGGCAGTATATCACATTGAGAATGAGCAAAAACTCTTTAATCTCGAGTATTTTATATGGAGTTTGGCGTTTGTACTTCGAGAGAATCCAAGCTCGATGACAAAAACTGTCAAACAATCAGGACTCGGGCAATATATGGAAGCTGTTATCGTGTCATATAATAATAATAATAATAATAATAATAATGTTAATAATGAAAATGACAGCAATGACAGCTTCCCCAGCCTCTCCTCCCGCCGTCCCATCCCCGGGCCTCACCTCCTCCTCCTCGGGCTGGCAGAGGCAGTGCTTGGGCTGCCGCTCATGGCAGCAGCGGTGGAGGCTCCTCACCACCGAGAAGCCGTTCCTCTCCGGCTTCAGTCCGTTCTTCACCCGCTGCTGACACACGTCCCCGTTGGCTGGCTTGGTCGCGGGGCTTTCGGTCATTGCTGGCCAACGATGATGGAGCCGCAGACGGTAACTTGCATGTAGGAAACACACACGGAGCCCTGCCTGCCTACGGTGCAAGGCGGTGACAGGATCCGGAGCTGGTGAACGTTTACAACCTACACTACAAAACACTCCCACACACACTCAACATTCATACAACACACACACACATAACACACTCACTCTGTTGAACCTGAATATCCAGACGGTAAATACCGGAAATCAACGCCCATCATCATAATATGGTAGCATGCAGGAGGGGGGCGGGGCCATGTGCTTCACATGTACAGAAGGGGCGGGGCTTGTGCATGAACTTGAGGCTTTTTATTTTGTTTATGGCACTTTTTTAGGCGGGAATTAATAGACAGGCAGTGCTCCAATAAGCGTCTCGTTTATTGTAAAAAGTAAAAATAGTAAAATAAAAAAAGCTCCATAAGAATCAAGATAATTGACAGTTAAAGGGACTGTTTGTAAGAATCAGAAATGCTTGTTAACAGCGACACCTGTGGCCGTTAAGTCAACGAAAGTCAACGTCCTGTTGCTCGCGCTTGTGCTCGCTCTAAATAGACATGAACGAGCATCGCTCAAAACAGTGAGGTGACACACGTCAGCTAAAACCACAATGTCACTCTATATTTCACCTGCTTGGCAGTAATGTTAGCTGACCAGACGAAGGTCTCTCCATGAATCACTGCTGATCCTAGTGTTGGCCTTTCCTGCCTCAGCCTCCGGGGCTGAAGCAGGAAGAGAAACGTTATCGTCTCCGACCGGGTGCTGGTGTCTCCCTTGGTCGGAGACGATAACTTTCTCGCTGCGGAGCCCCGTCACTTCACAAGACACAGGAAACCTCTGTTGATATCTGCAGCATTTATTTCTGCACAAACATCCACTGTACATTCACTAGATATTCTCAGAGCTACGAAGTCTTCTGCAGTGTGTAGTGTGCGCGCATGCATGTGAGGTGGAGCGAGCTGAGGAGCAGAGGAGCAGAGTACAGCAGAGACTCCGGCCCGGGAGACCAAAGCTACGGTATCCCCGTGTACTACGACACTGTTTAACAGACGGGCTTTACTAGATATAACTTTGAGGTTTTGGTGCAGTTTGTGTTGGAGTCTGAGTCTGAACAGCGTAGCCACAAGCGAGCGCGCATATGCGAGCGCGCATGGGACACTGACCTGGTAGATTTATAAGTGTAAAAAGTGACAAACAGTCCCTTTAAATGACATCCAAAAGGCTACTGTAAAAAATGTCATAAAGGTCCCATATCATGCTCATTTTCAGGTTCATACTTGTATTTTGTGTTTCTACTAGAACATGTTTACATGCTGTAATGTTTAAAAAAAACAACTGTATTTTCCACGTACTGTCTGCCTGAATATACCTGTATTTACCCTCTGTCTGAAACGCTCCGTTTTAGCGCATTTTGACAGAATTGCAACAAGTCCATGTGTACTTCCTGTCAGCTGATAACATTCACATACACTGCAACCAGGAAATAAACCGGGACACATTTAGAATGTTTATGTTTAAAATTGTGTCAAGGGTCTAAATATTGTATATTCGTGACATCACTAATGGGCAGAAATCCTGACAGTTTGTTTCAAATGCAGAGTTTCTGAATACGGGCTGTGTGTATTTCCCTGTGGATTGCGTGTTTCGATACTTTCACAGTATTTATATAGGACTTAAGCCTGCTTTATAATAAAAAAACATGAAAATCTCACTTTTTTTTATAAAATGGGCCCTTTAAAATTCTCTAATTCAGAATAGTCCACATTTTCATATTATGACAACAATATTATGTTCTTGTTAAAATTCTTAAAATTAAACACATTTTCTCTGCTTTAACACACCATTAAACAAGGCAATACAAACTTCCATGAATACATTTATAGTGACTAATATTAGGGTCAAATGAGAGCCTCTCATATCCAAATGTCAAAACTTTACTGGACCTTAGACAAACAGCCAGACTTTTAAAGTAATATTGAAAACCTTTTTATTTTTTTTTAAGTTGGGTTTTCAGGTTACACCATACTGCTAGACAAGGCAAGTTCCCCATTGGGGGTGACGGAGGAATTTAAAGTATTAATCCACACTAAAACTCTCACGCTCTTTAAACAAGAGGTAACATGGGTCCTATGATATAATTACTTATGTAAGTGAGGTACTTAATTGAGCGTATTTGAAGATTTCATTTATATATGATATTAACAAATTGTAAAAAGTCATTTTTTTTTGTCATTATTCTCTCATCTCTCTCATCTCTCTAAACGTCATTGTGGTAATGAATGTTAAGTTGAGGTTCAATACACATTTATAATGGTGTCCTTGTCATGATTTTGACTTTACATTGCAGTCAGAGGTCTTCATTTATTGTAGAAAACACAGTGTAACTACTCCCTCTAGTGGTTGGAGGTTGTACTGGCACCAACATGTGCACATTTTCTTGAAATAAAAACTTCACAGGAAGGGACAAACTCTGGGATTAATAGCTGTATATGAGTATTATACAATGCCCACAATTTTAAGATACCTGTACTGCAGCCTACAATGTTTCTCAAGTAATAATAGTGATAGTAATAGTAATATAATCAGTTTACTAGAGTTTTGATCAATTTTACTTTTACTACTTTTGCAACCTCTACTGATGCAAATAAGACAAATTCAATTTTAATTATTATTTAACATTACTACATATTTTTAGAATGCATTATAATCACTGTTATAATGTATTATAATGTATAGGTAAGTTACTCAAGGTGGTCATTGTTTGCTTTATGTAATTTGAAAAAAACCCATATATAATTAAATCTATGCAAGAACAACAGACAACACGTTGCAAAATTAATTTATTTGTTTAACAGGTCATAACAGAAATGGTGTACCTCAATTTGACACAACTTTTTGATGATAAACAACTGAATGATGGCCATGAGGCCAGAGGGTCTGATGAGGCAATCATCAACAGGTGTGTGGAGCATTAGAAGCACACTGAGGACACCTGGTGGACAGGCGAGGGATGTCAGCCATTGTACAACATGTAACTCACATGGTAACACAAAGACAGAGGTGAGCACATCTTCAAATCTTTATCCTTAAAGCCATGTAAAAAATATTAAAAAGAAAGACAAGGAATTTGTTTAACTCTACAAATACACTATGTCTGCTGTAGCATCATAGCTCACCTGTGGATTCTTGCACTGAACTCTAAAAGGCAAATGGAAACAACAGCACATTTCCAGTCAGGATGGATGGCTACATTTTCTACAGTTGGACCCTCTGTTCAATAACTAGAGCTACAGTGAGGTCTTGGTAATGTGCTTGCAGCTAAGAATTATGGGACCTGTAGTTATTTCTTCAAATTGACCACTACAGTAGTAGATAGATAGACAAATAGATAGATACATTGGTTGATTCATTGATTGGTAGGTACGAAAAACATTGTATTTACAAATCTCTATATAAATGTACATACCAACTAACCCTCTGAGTCCCACGATAGACCCGCTTTTGTCTTTTTTAGGGGTGGTGCAGGGGGTCTTTAGGGCGAGATAAGAGGTCAACAGTAAATATCACATAGAAGTGGTGTACATCATCTGAAAGCTGGAACCTGAAGATTAATTTGAGATGCAGCTCATCACTGTGTGTCAAATTGTTCTAGTCATAAATCAGAAATAAACATGAAGTTAATAATTAATTAATTAAAATAAATTGTTGAAGTGTATAAGGGTTTAGAACATTAAGATAAAAGTATATCATGGCCATTCCCAAGAACTATTATGTCTCATAAGTTGTTGCAGTAATTTTTGGTTTGATAGCATTTGTCACACAGATTCGGTGCTAAATTTAACCATTTTTTTTTACCACTCGAGAATTGATAAAAAGGATCAATGATTCCTCCAAAATACCACATTAAGACACCAAGACCTTCAGGAACACCATAGAAAAATACATGCTGTTATTTGACATCAAAAACTTTTGTCATTTGGAGATTTCTGCAAGAATTGCATATTTCGGGGATTGGATGGCGAGCATTTCTGTTATGGAAACTGCTCAGAAACCCCCTTATTGTCAATCTACCTAGGAAAGCCATTCATCCGCTGAATGCTCTAGGTCTGTAATTTGCGGCTGTGATTATCCTAGAGGTCACCACAGTTCATTTTATACAGTGAGGTCAAATTTCAAAAGGTATGTTGAAATATTCAAAAACATCATTTTAGAAAAATAAGACATTTATACTGCATTCAAAAACACTGCATGGTTCTTGCCCCAAACTGCATGTGATTATCATAAAGTGGGCATGTCTGTAAAGGGGAGACTCGTGGGTACCCATAGAACCCATTTTAATTCACATATCTTGAGGTCAGAGGTCAAGGGACCCCTTTGTAAATGGCCATGCCAGTTTTTCTTTGCCAAATTTAGCACAACTTTGGAGTGTTATTTAGCCTCCTTCCCAACAAGCTAGTACGACATGGTTGGTACCAAAGGATTCCTTAGGTTTTCCTTTTCTAGTTGCACATGATATCAGTTGCTTCACTCTAGCTTTGAACCTGCTACAACCTCTGAAAGACAGTAAAGTCGGTCTCAGAGGGTACTAGATAACAGAAATAAAAAAAATACAATAAAATAGAATTAAAGATATATCTCTGCTGTGCAAATTGAAGTACAATGTGCCTTGTGCATTGCCACCCAGAAGATAAGTTTCCTCTCCCGGCACAGAGGAGTCGTTGTATATTGATATTGATACCGACTTTGCTTAGAATACAGGCATTGTGCAACTTTCCACAACACAGAAATATACAGCTGAAATATTGCATACACATAGGAATAGGCATAGTCACTTCTACGAGCCTTTATACAGTCCATGCAATCATCCATGGGATGTATGTGGGGAAGCTGTGTGTGTTTTTGTCAGCAGTTGCAGAGAAAGTGCAACATTAGTTTTTTTTTTTAAAGTGGCCTTGAACTGAGCTCTGTGGTAATGTTCTAATTAGTTCTCAGGGGGATGAATCTGCTCTCGTACTGTCTGCTGGTTCTCCCTTTTCTGTCTCTCTCTTTACTCTCCTCCCCTGTGTTTTTCTCTTTCTCGTCTCTCTCTCTCTCTCTCTCTCTCTCTCTCTCTCTCTCTCTCAGTCCTTTTCCTTTCTCTCTTTTTTCCCTGTGCCTTTCTCGTTGTCTTTCTCTCCCCCCGTCTCTGAGGCAGGGGTGTGACTGGAATAGCTGTTTCTTTCCTTTGGGAGCATTTCGTGGAAAGTCAACAGACACGTCAAAGTTAGAGAAGAGAGAGGAGAGCATGTGATAACAGATTAATAAGAAGGGGATACAAACACATTGAAATCTCAGAAAGAGAGGCAACTACACTCTAAGAAAAAAATCCGTAGAAAAACAAATAATGTCCTGGCAGAAAATTACCAGGACATTTTCCGTTAAGTTTACGGACATTTCTGTTGATTTAGAGTATGTCCTCGTACCATTTACGGACTCTTCTGTTAATCCTAAAATGGAAAACTCTGTAAATTTACAGTATATCCTCCGTACCTAGCCAAATAGCAGGCCAACCTTTACATTCTGGAGGGAAAACAGACGCTAACGCTTGCATTTGTACGTTACCTGTCGGTCTCTGCGGACCGCCTGAGGCTAAAACTGGGGCTGACTCTACCTGACGTCCACTGAAGTCTAAAATATAAGCTTTGGTAAAATGTAAACTACAATATCAAACTTGCGTTAGTCTCAAAATGAGTCATCAAAATATTCCTGGCGTATCTAGTAACGTCAACGGTCGACAACAGCTGAACTAAACAACAAAACAGCTTTCCAACTAAAACATTATTGAGCTAACATTAAGTCCTTAAGTGTGAGAAAGATTTCTCCAAATCCGAAATTTTAACTGAACTTTGCCATGTGTGATGGTCTCTGCCTCTTCCAACTTTCGCGCTAGCAGAGGTTCTTGTTCCCACAATGCAATGCGTATTTAAAAATACGGGAAAAACTCCTGTGGAAAAAACGATACAGAAAATTCCTTCATATTAACGCCGTACATTGGCCCGTATTTTTACGGACTTTTCTTAGAGTGTAGAAAGGGAAACTAATGACACCAAATTGTTGACAATTAGAAAAAAAAGTGGTGAATTGACAGTCTACACACTCACTGGACCTGCAAACATACTCACAAATTACCTCGGGCATGTACGTACTACCCAGTTTGATCCAGTTCTGTGCCCCAGAGTCTGTTATTCTGGTGTTTTGGCCCAGAGGCTGGGAAGCAGGATTTAATCAATACAGGCTTTGAAGGCAGATACCTACACCAAAATATTAGGAGTGAACCAACCAGTGTAGTATTGATCAGATATAAATTATGTACAACCATCAGTCATTAGCGAAAGCAGATGAGAGCGTAGGGGGGAAGCTGAATACACTTTCCTATGATGTTGCCAAATTCATCAAACTAACTGACCTTTCAGGTTTCATTTATATTGTCAAAGTCAACACCTTTTAGACCACAGTCTGCATAATTTATCAGCAGTGTTACTTTACTGGGTGAGTTTTGACTATTTTTTTTTAACCGTGTTAGACACAGATAAGCAATGAGCAGGGATTCCAGTTGTTTTACTAATCTTTGTAACATGCACAAATGTACTGATATTATTTTTGAGGCCAATATCACTTGCCGCCACAAGGTGGCAGTCATGTATAACTAATGATTAACAGCGAAAAGGCAAACTGGGAACCTGAGGCTGTGGAAAAGAAATATGTAATCTGGACAAGCTTTGAAATCTGCTCAATAATTTTCAAAAATAATTGTACTGTATCAGCAGACTTGTGACTGTATCATTATTTATCAAAGACTCCAATGCTTATCTGAGTTTTTCCATTTCAATTAAGAAGAGGGAAATTAATTTGGACAACTTTTTTGTGCTTTGGTAATAGTTTTATAATTACCAATTGATATAACAAATACTGATCAGTCAGTATGATTGTACAAACCTTTTTGGAGGATTTTCAACCTTTATTTGACAGAGGAAAGTGTAGAAATGGGGGAGAACGAGAGAGGGGTCTCAAGGCCAGAATCAAACCGTGACGTTGCGGTTATCTAGCATGCCCTGTAACTACTCCGCTACCAGAGCACTCCAAACTTTATTACATTTCTGAAATACTCTCCAAATCACAATCAGTGTCTGGAAAACAAACAAATATAAACAGAATGACACCATCATATATACAGGCTACAGCATTATATTTACAGGAAGTCTGTGTTATTACAAAAGTATGAGAAAATCACCAACTTTTCTCAGATCATCAGTAATAACCTCTTTTTTTTCCACAATAAAGAAATGAAAAACTTTGACATGTAATGGGTTGAATAGTCGATAAAACTGTTAGTCCATAATTGTAATGGAGAAGCTGCATACTCATTAACTAAATAAAAAAAAATACACCTCATTTCCTTGTGGGATAAACATATGATGTCAAAAAGATGGGCTTATTGCAATGAAATCTGGAAAAACTCTTCTTCAAACGGAAGTTTTTTCAATCTCTTTTTTTCCAAGTGAAAGAACAGAAGAAGACATTTTGATCTGTCATAGAAAGAAAAGCGCAGGTGTTACTAATAACACTAACAATGGCTCTGATCTGTTCGAGCCAGCACCCTGAAACTGAAGCAGCTAAATGGAATTCAGCCACAGGTTACCTTGCTTGAACTCCCCTCTACAAACACACCGACTAATTGATGATGAGAAGCAGCTGGGTAGGCAGGTATCCAAATCAGGTGATATACACCGAAGGGAGAACTCAGTGGAGGCAACCAGTGGGCAGCAGAGGAATGACAAGAACAGGACAAGTCCTTAAGAGAAGACTCACAGACTCACAGACTTTGAGGCACGTTCCCACAAAGTCCGTGAGTGTTTGTTACTGTCAAATCATCAAGTCCTCGAGGGCTCTCTCGCAGACATTTTGAGCATTTTATGGACACTTTCCGTAAGTTTGAATTTCTACAGACTTTGCCTGAGGGAATTACCCACAATTCATAGCGCTGTGACGTTAAACACAGGATTACCACGGTTACCAGGGGAAGCCCGTAGGCGTAAACAAAAAAAAAAGGCAAAGAAAGAGGACGGCACATGGGTGTTCAGCCAGGCATATTTAAATTTACACAGAAACATAAACATTTAGGATTTAAGATGGTGCATAAAAAACACATGAATTCAGAGGAATGCAAGCATTAGACTATATTATTACACACCTGGCTTATTCATCAACCATTTTTTTTCATTTTGATGAATGAAGTTTGACAAAAACAAGTAAATAGATTTTTTTGACAGTTACCTCTTGTCTTGTAAGGCAAGAGCCTGGAAGACATTCAAACGTAAAAAACGTAACATAAAAACCAACAATTGGCATCGTCAAGGTAACGTGATGTGTTACGCCAGTCAAGTCCCTGAGGATTCAGGAGCTTAAGGCCTTAAGGGTGACAATGGGATTGAAGCTAAAGAGTAAAGAGAGGGAGACACTGCAGAAAGGGCCCCATGCAACCTGTTAAAATAATGCTGCAGCGTTATCTCATACACCACGTTTGTTGATGAGGATGACATTATGGTGCCTCTGTAATGAAAATGGGAATGATACCACGTCTTGCTATTAAATGTGTTCATTATATTTCATTAATGGCCAAAGTATAGCAACATTGTCTCGCTAATTGGCATGTATGTATTTTTGAATGTTTCCTGTAAAAACATAAAAAGGGCTACAGTACATCAGCACAGCAATTTTACTTCTCATAACCCAGGGGTCAGCAACCTGCGGCTTCAGAGACACAAAAAAAAGTTTAGCCCCTCTCCAGTTGCTTCCTGTGGATTTTTTGAAAAATTTGTGGAGATGAATAACTGTTTTTTTGTTTACATTTTCATTTTTATTTATCATTGTTGTAGGTCTATGGTACGACGGTACGACGGAGTATTAGGGCCACATTGAGGAAAAAAAATAAATCTAAGATTTCGAGAACAAAGTTGTAATATTACGAGAAAAAAAGTCGTAATATTATGAGAATAAAGTCAGAAGTTTAAGAGAAAAAAGTCATAGTATTATGAGAATAAAGTCACAATATAAGTATATATATGTATAGTAGTAGTAGTTTTACGTGTAATTTTCTTTTTTTTTGTAAAGTTAGGAATTTATTCTGATAATATTATGACTTTTTTTCTCGTAAAGTTGTGGCTTTATTCTCGTAATCTCAGATTTTTTTTCCCCTCAATGTGGCCCCATACCTCACTGAAAATGTGTTGCGGCTCCAGACAGATTTTTTATTTTTTTTTGCCTAAAATGGCTCTTTTGATAGTAAAGGTTGCTGACCCCTGTCATAACCCAACAATGATGACACCAACTCTTGAACCCAGTAAGTGAACATGAAGCGAGCACATAGAACAGACTGTCCTGATAAAAGCTGCTATACAGTACGTAGCACTTTTTCATCAGTTTTCCTGCAGAAAATTAGTTTTGTAGGTAACTAACTTGTAATAAAATGTCCATGTATTTCTATATGTTAGAGACATTTTCTAAAGACTCTTTAGAGTCCTGCATGTCCTACAGCACGTTCCTGGGTTCCTGCGAAGACTGTATAGCACTTGCTATGGTGTTTTTGTCATGTCACTCAAAGTATCCATGTAGTTATTATGACTGGAGCGTTTGCTGCTCACTCTCCACCCCCCGCAGAAATGCAGTTTTTAACAGCTAGCACTTTAGAGTCCTGGTACTCTTAACCCAAAGCAGCTCAGCATGGCACATCCACTAAAGCTTAGCAAATATGCCAGTTTGGATGACAGTGATTTCATGTTGTGAGTGTGTCTGCAGAAAAACAGTTTTCGGCCTGCAGTTGAGACGTGTGTTCTTCATATATTTATGTTTCCATGTTTGCATTATGTATAATTAAAACAGATTTATTTAATCATGCCTCTGCAACACATCCACACACACGTACACAAAAACACACATGACTGTACAGAATCACTTTTATCAAGTCAATTATGCAAAAATAATCTCCCTTACAGCAGATTCACACTCTCATCCTTTTGTGTTCATTTCATTGATTTCTTTCTGCTTTCTCTCTTACTCTTTCTCCCTTTTCCTCCTCTTCCTCCCCTCCTTTCTTGCTCTGTCCCTCTGAATCCCCTTAACTTGCTAATGAGGGCAGGCCCATAATGTCCATCCTCTATCAATGATAGATTACAGTGATAACTTTATTCAATTTTAATAGTCCGAACTTTACTGATATTAAAAAGCTGATCTCTGCACCTATATAGCACCACTGAGAGCAGACCTTTAGCTATTTAAGAGACAGAGGGAGAGAAATGGAGATGTAGAGAAGAGCTTTTCCATACCTAGTTATCTTCTTACTCCACAGTGGGGCCTATATATAAGGGGTGTTACATTAATTATAACCTTGTGAGATCCCATAGGCAGCTCAGGCCAGCATCTGCACGGTAAAAAAACCCAGAATGACCCCCCCTGCGGGCACTACCCCAAATATATGCAGGCATGTCCCTGAACGGTGCAGACCTCAACCCCCTCAGAATGACCCCTTTGGAGGTTTACATCAGATTTATCCAGGCATGTTGTAGGACAGCCTCTGCATGACCCCTGCATCTATTATTGTTATGGTCACTAATAACGGTCAGGCAAGTCCCAAGGGCAGCTTATGTTTGCTTCTGCGGGGCCCCTGGGTTGTTAAACTAATTCGAATCAGGCATATCCAAGGCCATGCTTTTTAAGATCATGTCAGATGTGGTTGAGAGTCCACTAGTTTTATTCAGGTGTGACCTAAACGGGCCCTGTGTTAAGGCACCCGGCGCTTCCAAAGACCCCTCAGGATAGCACATTAATTAAATACAGGCATGTCCAATGGCAGCCTTTTTATGGCAGTAATAACAGGGCACCAGCTTCTCATTGACTTTCTGGATTATTATGGAATTTTACAAACGGACGGGCAAGGTCAGAAACTCGATAATGTCACAGGGGCAATCAAATGGTTCACTTTGAAGGAATACAGCAGCATGTTTTTTCTGCCTTAGCTAGTGATTTTCAGGCCAAATAGAAGAAGAGAAGAAATAAACTACTCTGATTACCGGTTTCAACTTTTTAAACTCAAAAACAACATTAATGGAACAGGAAAGGATCATATTTTTATAACAGTATAGGGCTGTCAAAGTTAGCGCTATAATAACGCGTTAATGCAAATTCGTTTTAACGCCACTAATTTCTTGAACGCATTAACGCAATTTGGGATTTTTTATTAACGTCCTAAAAATCTGACGGGCCGCTATTCGGGCGCGGCCGCTATTCGATCTTTCAGAGGTTGTAGTGTACTCAGTTTGCTGACATCATATGGAACTAGAAAGAAACCTAAGGAATCCATTGGTACCAACCATGTCATACTAGCTTTTCGTGAAGGAGGTTAAATAACGCTCCAAACTTGCGCTAAATTCTGGCAAGGAAAAACTGTCATAGCCATTTTCAAAGGGGTCCCGTTGACCTCTGACCTCAAGATATGTGAATGAAAATGGGTTCTATGGGTACCCATGAGTCTCTCCTTTACAGACATGCCCACTTTATGATAATCACATGCAGTTTGGGGCAAGTCATAGTCAAGTCAGCACACTGACACACTGACAGCTGTTCTTGCCTGTTGGGCTTAAATTTGCCATGTTATGATTTGAGTATATATTTTTTATGCTAAATGCAGTACCTGTGAGGGTTTCTGGACAATATTTGTTATTGTTTTGTGTTTTTAATTGATTTCCAATAATAAATATATAGCAATCATATTTGCCCACTCCCATGTTGATGAGAGTGTTAAATACTTGACAGATGATACTTGACTCTCCCTTCAAGGTACATTTTGAACAGATATAAAATGTGCAATTAATTTACGATTAATCACGATTAACTATGGACAATCATGCGACTAATTGCGATTTAATATTTTAATCCACTGACAGTCCTAGTCGTGCACTCTCAGAAGCTACAGGGTTTTTATATCATGGCTACAATTGGTAACCTGTACTAACTGATTTGTATTTGGAGAGGAAACTTTCTTACACTTGGCCAGCATCAGGCCAACATCAATTCCTATTTTTCAACAGGGCCCCTGAGGGAATGTCAAGGTAGTGGAGTTGTCGCTCTTCACTTTGCTAAGTGGAGGACAGGAAATGTGAGACAGGGGAAGAAAGAGGCAGTGACAGTAATGGGGAGAAAAAAGGGAGAGAGAAGGGCCGACAGAGAGGCAGAGGGGGGGATATGAAACCTAGAAGGGGAAATGTGAGAAAAAGGACGGGCAGGCTATCAAACACTGTCTACCTGCCTACCTCTTCCCCATGGCAACTGTGTGTCCATCTGTGTCCATCTGTGGGTCTCATTCAAGCCAGCTGATAAACAGAAAATAGTTTTTAAAATGGGATGACCACAGACAACCTGAAATGATTCAACACAGTAGTGAGCCCAGATTGTTTTCCCACAATGTTTGAAAAGTCTTATCACTGCTTTCACATTCTGGATGAGATATTCAAGGAAGGCTATCTTTAATATCCTGTTTCAAGGTTCCCAGGTATTTATGTTTGTGGGTACATCAAATAGCAGAATTGCACAGTAACGTTTGATAATTGTTTATTTAATTGAAGACAAATAAATTAAATATTGATACACATGTGTTTTTTGGAGAGAAATAATTCTATTCTTGAAGTGTTGTCTACAAGACTGCAAGAGGAACAATAGCCCTGTTTCCACCACAGGAACTTTCCCCCCGGAACTATAAGAGCCGTTTGAGGAACTCATTGCATTTTGGCTGCAGGGACCAGGGTCTAAATAAAGTTCTGGGGACATTTTATGGGGCCTTTTTATCCCCAAAAAGGCCCTGGTTGGGGGGTTAAAAGTACTGTAACTTTCGGATGGAGTTTGCAGGGATGACCTTCGCTGATTGTTCAAACACACACACATAGTACTGCTGCTTCAGCTGTACCGCTTCATTCGTAAAACAAGGAAGTCTAGTATTGATTTAGGACCATTTTAAAAGTAAAGTTAGGCTCTGCCGTCAGCTTTCCGACTCATTAAAAAAAAGACAGAGAGAAAAGGAGAGAGTGATTGTGCAAGCAGTAGAAGAGAGAAAGAGAGAGAGGGAGACGTAGCACGGCGGTGCTGGGAATGAGAGAAAGAAAAGTTATTTTCTGATTGCTTCATGCCGTTAACGTTATAAAGCACAAATAAATAACCATCAAACACTCAACAGATGATTTCACTTTCCTCCGCTGCATTTCATTCATTACATCCAACGTGCAGCAGTAAATATATGCAGCAGTAAATATCATAGTGATACAAAACCTAATGTTTCGTCCCATATCATGTTGCTTGTTAATACTTTCGCAAACTAATTTGCCTTATCTTCACAGGTCTTTAGACCGCGGTGGAAACGCAGACAACCATGGGCTGGAGGACCCTTTTTAGTTTCTTGAAAAGTAGTTCCAGGGACTAAAAGTCTTGGGAACTTTTGGTGGAAACCCAGCTATTTGCAGCGACCAATAACCCATTTCAGTGTACATAATGGACTTGCAAATATTGTTTAGACTTGAAAAAATGGTAACCTATCCGTTGACATGAATAACATTCTTCTCAGGACTATGTGTTGCTGCGCTCAGTATGATTCCGCTGCTGCTGTCAGCACCCCAGGAGGTGTCCGAAGGTACTGAGCCCTGTTTGCACCCAAGCCCCCAGGAAGAGCACCAGTCGTCGATCCCGACTTTCGTAGTGTGTCAGTCACGTGATGCCACTGGGCCCAAAAATACTTTTTCCTATAGACTTATATTGGGAAATAGACGTCTGAAACTCAGCAGATACATTTTTTTGAGGTGAATCATCTTCCCAGTATGAACACCTAAATGGCCCTTATTTAAAAAAAATAAGTTTTTAAAGTTGTAAAATGAACTAATAGCCGAATCCAGAGTTATTTCCCTTCCTCCGTTCATGTGAATGAGACCCAGACCGAGGCTGGAGCGCAATCTGTGCTGACGGCGTGACGTTGAGACCCTGTGACCGAGTCATGTGACCGAGTCATGTGACCGAGTGGACGCTATTGTGCATGTTCCATGTTTGCCCAAAATCCGGGTAGTTTTCCAGACCGAAGTCGAGCCATTTAGGCTTTATGCGCCACTGAGAAACTTTCATAGGAATGAACGGAGCCCCGCCTACCAACGCTGTATCCAGTTCTCTTAGTACATCCATGTTTGCACCATTATATGGTGGTAGTGGGAGATCCTGAGCCTGTTTAATCATCAAATACACTTGTTAGTGTGGCTATACAGTTCCCCTCTCTGTACTCCTGGTTTGAAGTCGTTTCCTATCGGGAGATTTACCAAATTGTGTGTTCTTAATGACAGGGCTCGACGGTAAAGGTTGCCAGTTTGCCATTGGCTACCATTTTTGAGAAATTGGCAACCGATTCTTGGCCTTTCGTGCCATCAGTGGCAACCTCTTTTTTAACATTTATAAAATAGGGGACAGCAAAATGGCACCCCGGTCTCTTCAGCTGTATGTGAGAGGAGATTCAGCGGTTTAAGCAGAATCAAGGGCCAAAGGATCTGATATGGGAATCAGTACAAAGATCCAGAAAATACAAATTTGAAAGGGAGAGAGTGGAAGAACAAGCAAGCAGTGACTTTCTGGATTCATTTTTGAGGGATCTGTGAAGAGCATGGCAACAGCTGCACAAGGCCTGAGTGTCAGTATCTTGAAACAAGACAGAATAAGGCACCTTGGGCTTATCAGTGTTTCCAGCTGTGGTCAATTTATATGTGAAGGAAGTGGAGAGGAGATTGCTGTAAAGGGCCAGCAGCTAAGATATACGTACATATAGTTAAAAATCAGAACTGCTTAGCTTGGTGCTTCCACTGAGCACAGACAATGTAGAGAGTAAAAACATAAAGGTGATGAGTTGCAGAGTACTGCTCTATCTGGACAGTGGGGGTGAAATTGACATAAATGTGTACACTGAACCCACCTAAAGAGACCTATAATGTCCTTACTGGAGCACAAATGGGGAGTAATCCAGACTGAACACCATATGCTGAGAAAGCACCTGCATGGCTCATTTGAGTTCACTGCAGGCCTGGCACTAACTATACAATTAGTGCATGCATGACATAAAACATTACACAAAACATCACCACTAAACAAGTTTTGTGCAAGGTTGAGGTGTTTCCATTAGGGCTGTCAATCGATTAAAACATTTAATCGCGATGATTGTCCAAAGTTAATCGTTTTTTATCCATTCAACGTGTACCTTAAAGGGAAATGTGTCCAGTATTTAATACTCTTATCATCATGGGAGTGGGCAAATATACTTGCTTTATGCAAATGTATGCATATATTTATTATTTGAAATCAATTAACAACACAAAACAATGACAAATATTGTCTAGAAACCCTCACAGGTACTGCATTTAGCATAAAATATATGCTCAAATCATAACATGGCAAACTGAAGCCCAACAGGCAACAACAGCTGTCAGTGTGTCAGTGTGCTGACTTGACTATGACTTGCCCAAACTGCATGTGATTATCATAAAGTTGATGTGTTTGTAAAGGGGAGACTCGTGGGTACCCATAGAACCCATTTTCATTCACATATCTTGAGGTCAGAAGTCAAGGGACCCCTTTGAAAATGGCCATGCCAGTTTTTTCTCGCCAAAATTTAGAGTAAGTTCAGAGTGATTTAACTTCCTTCGCGTCAAGCTAGTATGACATGGGTGGTCAGCTAGCTGACCAGTTAGCTTCTAGTTTCATATGATATCAGTATCCTCACCCTGGCTTTAAAACTGAGCCCCCTACAACCTAAAAATGAAGTTGCAAATCAAGTTGCATTAATGCGTTAAAGAAATTAGTGACGTTAAAATTTATTTGCGTTAACGCGTTATTATCGTGTTAACTTTGATAGCCTTAGTTTCCATATTTCTATACTTTGGTTTACAGTAACATTTTCAAGAATGTACATGTCATTCTTTAGAGTTTATTTCTACACTATATGACCTAAAGTATGCACAGCCCTCTCCATATGCTGGTTTTTATAGTTTGGATTAGGGCCCTTAATTCCAGTTAAGGGAAATCTTATTGCTATGATGATATTTTATTAGACAAAAGTGTGCTTCCAACTGTGTAACAACAGTTTAGGGAAGGCCCTTTGCTCTTTCAATATAACAATGCCCCTGTGCACAAAGCAAAGTCGATTAAGAAAGGATTTTGCCTGTTTTGCATGGAATAACTTGACTGCCCTGCAGCAGAGTCCTGACTTTTACCTCTTCAAACCACCTTTGGGATGAAACGGAACACCACCAGGCCTTATCGCCCAACATCAGTGGCTGACCTCACTAATGCTCTTGTGTCTGAATGAGAGCAAATCCTTACATATTGAAATGTCCACACACTTTTGGCCATATTGTACTTATTTATGAAGACACTCTTGAACTTCAAAAGCGGTACGCTAATTATAGCTACGGATGTACTGAACGTTACAATCTCACTTTGCGTCCACTTAATTTAATTTTTCCTTTCTTTGCCTCGTCCTTCCCCCTCTCGCCTTGATTGCATTGCCCTCCCACCGTCCCACTTTCTTTCTCTTTTCAAACAGACATCCTCCACGACTTTGATCTTGCATTTGCAGTTCTGTTCTTCCACTTAAAACCAGCAGCTCTCTGAAACCTGCCTCGTTTTAAGTAATACCTTTAATTCCCCAAAGCAAAACGTGCGCTCACCTCCCTCCGACGGGAGGTCGAAAGGTCAACAGTTGCATCAAACAGCTCCCCAAGAAACGGTAGGGACTCTGTGTGTTTTGTCGAGGGCTCTTGAACATGGGGAAATAAGTGATTGCATTTTAGCGGTTGAACTTGGACTCTCCTTGGTCATATCTCCTTCATTCATGCCGCATTTCTAGAAGTGACTTCCTCAATAGTTGTCATGTGAGTTTGTCTCACCCAAATTACAAAAAATATATAGCCTTTGAGTTATATAACCATGCAGATAGTTTGGGTTTTAATTCCCCAAGTTTTAAGAAATCTGTTTCTTCTGCTGCCACATCTGCATGTTGCTGTCTGCAAGCTGCTATGTGCATAGCTGGAGACCACTTGTCTTCACAGACAGAATGACAAACTGAGAGCAATCAATATTCTTGTATTAGTTAAAAATCTATACCAAAGTCCACAGATGAGACTAATGGTTGCCAATAAATAGTAACTTTATAATATAAGCTTAAGACTGGCCCACACTAAAAGATTTTTCAAACCTTAACAGATGTTGAAAATGTGAGTGACCCAACACATAACAACATGTTAAGTTAAATTTAACAGTTTTGTACCTATAGTGTGTGGAGAGCATTGATTTGGCCAAAACACCACAACCCCCCACATTCCATTCATGAACAACAAGAGTCCCGGAAATCTCGCAAAATACCTTGCGATCAAACGTGACTTTAACAAACATGGCGGATGACGGGCAGGAAGAATTAGCGATGTTAGTTTTTGAACTACTTTGTACAAAAAATCCACAAAGGATGGATGGATGAAGTCATGGAGACACGTTAAATAAACACTTGCGTTGTTGCCACAAATTAACAAGTTGGTCCTCCGTTTCTGTGGTCAATGCATCTTGAGTGCGTTCACACCTGTACTTAGAGCTGTCCACTTGTGATCCAGTCACTGAGGACGCATGTTAATACCAGGTCTGAACAGGGCCACTGACAGCTGTTGTTGAGTTTGCCATGTTATGATTTGAGCATATGTTTTTATGTTAAATGTAGTGTGAGGGTTTCTGGACAATATTTGTCATTGTTTTGTGTTGTTAATTGATTTCCAATAATAAATATATACATACATTTGCACAAAGCAAGCATATTTGTCCACTCCCATGCTGATAAGAGTATTAAAGACTTGACAAATCTCCCTTTTAAGGTACATTTTGAACAGATAAAAAAATGTGTGATTAATTTGCGATCATTATTATTGTAGAATCACAATACTTAGGAATATAATATCGAAACGGCACCCAAGTGTCGTGACAGTATCGAATCGGGAGATAGGTGTATCGTCCCAGCCTTAATAATGAATATACTGGCCAATTACAGGCCTCTGAAGAAGTACAGCATGACACCACGATACCACTACCATGATAAAGATATTACTTTTTTTTCTCCTGTTGATAAATATGAGTCCACGCAACAGTCCTGGCGGCTAAACCAAACATACAGTAAGCTTATGATGGTGATGATGATGTCGGCTGTATCCTGGAGTATGAATATGTTTTAAATATTTAAAGAGTGTAAAAATACAGGTGCTACAAACGGCTCAACACAATGAATCCACTTGACATCCTGTAGATTAAACTTTAATGGCTGCGAGTGAAAGACTGAGAGACGTGGTGTGTCTGTGTCTGCGCACACTTGTCGCTCTGTGTGTGTGTGTGTGTCTGTTTGTGAATCTGTTGGACACTCGGTGTATTAAACTTTCATGGACGCTTGGTTCGAGCTGGTTCTTTCTCTTGCAGCATGTGAATGATTGCAGCGTCGTACGTATATGTGTGTGTACGGGTGCGTTCAAGTGCATAAGACAGAGAGGGGGTGAGGGCGAGCACGTGTGCACGCAATTCGCTCGTTAGAGTCCGTATGCAAGTTTGTGTGTGTGCGTGTATATCACTGTGCATGGGTGAGTGTGTGTTGTGTGCATGTGCTATGAATATTTGATGCACTACTCAGTATTCATGAGGCTGAAAGATAGAGAGAAGCAAAGAGAGGGGAGGAGGTAGAGAGGTAGGGGAAAAGAGGATGACAGGAGATTTAAATCATCCGACAACAACATATGGTTACTACGGCCATAACGCTGTAGTCTTTTAATGTGATTATGGGCACAATGGTGAGCCTGCCTGTGTCTAGCACGGTAAAAAAACATATAGGATACAGCAAGGCAAGTTTTTTCTTAACTTAGTTGTTTGTTGTTGTAGCAAAAAGTATAGAAGCAAAGAGGCAAAACTCCCGCTAGATGGCGCTGTGGTAGCGGTTTTGCCATTTTGGAATGAAAACGCCAATGAGTCCATCGCCAACTAATAGCCAAATTCCTCGGCATAATGAACGTGCATCAGACCCACGGGACTGCACCGCCCTGCACGTTCGTATGATATATCCGGTTCTTCCAGCTTCCTGCTAGCTGTACGCGGCTGTAATAATGGATATATTGGCTGTAATTCATCACTTTTATCATCTTATAATCAGGGGTGTCACGATTTCGATTCAAAATGGGAAATCGATCAAAATTTGCTTCCGATTTTGACAATCGAAATCAAAAGCAGGATCGGCAGAAAAAAATCCCTTCAAAGACGACACAACGCATCTTACCGGTAGCCTGCAGCTGCATTTTGAGACACCATGGCTACTGCAGGAGTTGAAGATGACGGAGAAACAACAGAAAAATCCTCCTGCTTCCCTGAAGTCACTGGTGTGGCGACATTTTATCTTCCTGGTGAGTTATGTACACAACCACATGTTAGCAGAAAAACTACAGTTTGTAGGCTGCAGAAGATGTAGAGACTGCAGAAACCAAAGAAAACAGTGCTCAGCGAACTGTTTCACGATTTCAGCCGCGGTCTTGCTATCTCCACTTTAAATTGATTGTGTGTCTACATCGCTTCATACAGTAAAGCGGGGTTTATGCTCGTTGTAGTGTAAACATTGAAGCATGTAGACGCCAACAGGGATGTCATGGTGCATTCAGGTGTGCCTCGTAAACACTGGGAAACTTTAGCTGTTGTTGTAAAATACCCTCCTATCCACCATCTTGTGGATCTTCTTTTTGTTGTTTAACAGCTTTTTTCCCAATTTTACCAATAGTTTCAACTGGTGAAATAAGTTATTGTTATTACATATTAAATAAATTATTTAAATTTGACCATATAGCCTCAGTGTGGTACATTCCAAAAAAATATCACACTCGATAGCCTCAATGATCTGTTGATCTTTATGAATCAAGACTCCATAGTCTAACAATGGCATGTTTGGATCGAGAATCGAATATAATCGTGACCTTAAAATCGAAAGTCAAATTGAATCGTGGATTTGGAGAATCATAACATCCCTACCTTTAATCCACCCATGGGCTGTATGCTGTAAAACTTTGTACCGTGGTGGATGTATTAACGTCTCTGTTCCCAAACAACCGGCTATCGGCCAGTAGCTAGTAGTGCTAGTAGCATGACATAAACAGAATTTAATGTAGTTGTAGGCTATTTACTAACACGCAGGGCAAAAGCACAGGGCACAACCTCTTATACTGTACATCCGTGGTCTATTGGACATTGATTTTGGAGGTCCTTGACATGAAAAAGTTTGAGATTGCTCTCAAAATCTGTGCACATAGAGGGCGACTCCTCTGGTTGCAAAAAAAGTCTGATTGTATAGAAGTCTATGAGAAAATGAGCCTACTTCTCACTTGATTTATTACCTCAGTAAACATTGTAAACATGAGTTTATGGTCTCAATTGCTAGTTTCAAGTCTTCTTCAATACAGCATGATGTTCATTTAGTAAATTATGGTCCCATTTAGAGTCAAATTTACCATAAAGCAGGGTATGCTTTAGGGCGTGGCTACCTTGTGATTGATAGGTCGTTACCACGGCGTTATCCGGTCTGGGAGTTGTCTGTTTTCGTCTTAGAACTTTAACCCTTTCACTGTGTAATTTCAGTTAAAAATTTCTTGGCAATCCATCTGAGGAGGACCGATTGACTAACTGACCAGACACACAGACGGACAGACTGACAGAGCGACATTACCAGCCTTAAATCCATGTCGTAACCATGGGGGGAAAAAAAGTGCTGTAAAAAATACACATGTTGATCATATTTCGATACTTTCGAAAAAAGACTTTATGCCTGGGAGAACAGAAATACCTTGTTTAATAAGGTATGCAGTGTTCCAGGAGCTGTCAGTGTCAATACTGATTGTACCCGAGTCGTTCAGCAAATTAACATATTGAGACGGGCTCAAACTGAGGCGTGCGTGGTGAAATAGGTAGTTATATTGGATTTTACCTCACGCTCGCAAACATTTAAGAATACCTTAAAGAGTTCCGCTTTAATGTGACTGCAGTAAATGTCGAGCTCACATTAGTGCTGCTGTCAGGTTTCATTAGGCAAACAGGAAAAAAGGAGCCTCACGTTCACTAAAGCGAGCTGCTCACAAAGTTTGCGAATGAACAAGTCCTGTTACTTTATACAGTGTGAAACCCAGCTACTGTTATCTGGCACTAAATACAGTATTTCCCAGCAGCTCAAGACAATTTCACATCTTTTCTTACTCATAATAACTTCATAACACTATGTTGTTGAGTATGTGTGCCAGGTCACTCATCATTTGCTGCTTATTTTGCCAGAATGCCAATGATGGGACTGCTTCCCGTAATTATCTTGCGTGTGATGTGGTTCTCTGTGGTTTCCTAGCTGAGCAATGTGTTTCATACACAATAAATAAACATTTTGTTTTCTTAACAAGCTTGAATCTCCAGCCTGCTGGAAATGTTGTTGTGAGATGATTCAGCACCGGCATCATATAAAACAAAACCAAGTACCATTCAATACTCAAGTCACCGTTCAAATCTAGCTCAGTATACGGAATAAGCTTGTCAGTCTGTCAATGGTATAGGGATGCGTGCCGAGCCCTGATATTAAATGGGGGACCTGTGCATAATTATTAAAGACTGGAGAATTGAAAAGCTCCAACGTTACTCCAACTTTTGCTCCAACTTTTTAGCGTTTTGGGGTAATTTATTATCACGCTGCAGCGCACATCTCCTCTGCTTTCTGTGTTGGGACTGAGCGAATAGAGCAGAGAGGCGGCGGTGGAGACAGTGAAGTAAACCAGGTGAAGTGAAGATAGCTACGACGACTACACGCTAAATCCTTAGCGAGTAAAATGCCAATACTTTATCAATACACCTGTTCAACAAGCATAAACATGATGTAAACATGTAGAAAAGCAATATTTTAATCTGCTCTGTCTGCAGTCTCTCATCCACCGCTGCTATGTTTTACACAAGCACAGCGCGCTAGCTCGGCTGATAGTGAATTGTTGCAAACAAGCTAAAAATAAAAAGCAGCCTGTATGTAGTCTAACTGTTTAGCTTAGTTTGCCACGTATCTTAAAATTCTTGTAAACTAATTTATCTGTTGGCTGAGACAAATCATCAGAGGGAGGAGGACAGAGGACAGGAGGAAGGACTGATACTGACTGATGTCTGCATTCTTCAGTCTTTATAAACTTCACTCAGGAATATTATTTATTTTATCAACATTTTAGATTAGTTTCCCAGTGAGATATAATTAAGTTTATTTATTGATTTGCTATTGTAAACATTGCTGATGCAGCTCTAGAAACATTTAGTTATATTTAAAATATAAATAAATTCTAATCTTGTTCTGAATTTATTCTTTTTTTTAAATGATATATTAAAAAGCAATTATTTAGCGATTAAAAAGAACCAATATAGTATTGAAAAGAGTAGTAGTATCATTAAAATCCTAATGATACCATCCCCTATCCGGCATTGTAGTCTACATTTGGAAATATTACCACATTATGATATATATAACTGATTTCCCATGATAATCATTTAGCTCTACAAACATGACACAAGAATATAAAGAAAAAAAACAGAGAAGAAACAATCAGCACAACAAACACCCACACAAGTGTTTGGCTTTCCTGTAGCTTTAATTGCTGCTGCACAACTATGTGAATAGTTAGCATAAATAAATGACATAAGAACAAATGCAGTTTTAATGTTCCCCATAGGGTTATTGAGTTATTACAGCAGTAAAATAAAAAGGGCTACAACAAAGGAAATCTGTAGAATATAAATAAGAGTATAGCAAATTGAATATGGGAATGGCATTAAGTAAAAAAACATGACCTGGATTAAAATATAATATATTTACACAACAAGCATGTATGAGGAATATTTATATTATACAAAGAGAATGTAGGCCAAATAACAATACAAGGAAAAGAAGAATAAAAGTTTCATTTTAGTGGCTGAGCAATATTGTGCAGAAAAGCTAGACGGTCATTATCCCAAAATTGAGCCCAACTGGGCGAATCAATTGATGCAAAGTGGACCTCATCGCCCTGAGCAGCAGCCTGTACATCGTCCTACTTATTACACAGTTACTTACCAAAAACATCAGTCTTTTGGCAAAAAATATCGACTTGAACTTCATTACAAGCTAAAGCCATTTACAAGCTTTTGCCAACAAGCTCATTTAACAACTTAATTTAACAAGCCAAACATTTGTAGCATGGCCTCACTGTGGCAGACAAATGTTGGTAGGGGTTTGTGTTTGGTGCACTCTGAAGTAGTAGAGAGGTGAACTCACTTTTTTCCGCAGGGTACCTGTCAGACAAGATGAGGGGAATACTGAGACAACTGGCAGATATCAGTCTTCTTAGACGTACAGAACCAGACTGGCAGTGATGGGCCTTGGGTCAGAGGTGTCCTGTTTGAGGAGAGGAGAGACGCACTCCACCTGAGTAGGTCCCACAACAACTTGCGTGAATTATTTGCCCTTTTTGTCTGTGCTGCTGCACTTATTCTTCTCTCTCTCTCCGGTGAATGTTTCATGCTGAGACAGATGCAGGATTGAGCGGTGGGGATTCTCGCAGTATGAAGGCTTATACAGACAAAGGCTCTCAGTAGACCGTAAAGGACTTTTGAAGGCATTTTATTTTCTTTCAAAACACTGCATTCAACTTGCAGTAGTGCCTACAACATGTTTAATAGTGCCTATGCATGTGTGTTTTTGGTGTGCTATATGCTATATTATGCTATAAGACAGGTGTAATGAAATACTGAACAGAATACTCTTGATCATACATCATACATGCATATTTTCAACTGTTCCAAAAACAAAGTGGAAATGCAAGGTCCCATATTATAAAAAAGTGAGATTTTCATGTTTTTTTTTTATTATAAAGCAGGTTTAAGTCCTATATAAATACTGTGAAAGTATCGAAACACTCAATCCACAGGGAAATACACACAGCCCGTATTCAGAAACTCTGCATTTGAAACAAGCTGTCAGGATTTCTGTCCATTTGTGATGTCACAAATATACAATATTTAGACCTTTTACACAGATTTAAACGTAAACATTCTAAATGTGTCCCAGTTTATTCCTGGTTGCAGTGTATGTGATGATATCATCAGCTGACAGGAAGTACACATGGACCCAAGCTGTTGCCTAGCAACGCAATTCTGTTGCAATTTCGTTGCAATACGCTAAAACGGAGCGTTTCTGACAGAGGGTAAATACAGGCAAATTCAGGCCGACAGTATGAGGAAAATAAAGGGTTTTTTGAACATTACAGCATGTAAACATGTTCTAGTAGAAACACAAAATACAAGTATGAACCTGAAAATGAGCATAATATGGGACTTTTAAAGTTTTTCTGAAATTTTAGTTATATGATGGCAGTTTATCACTATTAATTCATTCACTAATTAATTTGACAAGTCAAACTGTTAAAAGCTGAGCCCAGATCTGATGCCTGCTCATAAAGGGATTTTTAGATAATAGTTGGTGTTGCTTGTTACCATAAAAGCAGAAAAAAATAATGCTAATATCAGCAATAAAAGCAAGCATATTTACCCATGTTGATGAGAGTATTAAATACTTGACAAATCCCCTTTAAGGTACATTTTGAACAGATAAAAAAATGTGATTAATTTGCGATTAATCACGATTAACTATGGACAATCATGCGATTAATTGCGATTAAATCTTTTAATCGATTGACAGCCCTAGTTCCTGGTAGTTGCAGGTTTAACAAAAATAAATAGTAGGGTGTGGATATCAGCAATGAAGGCTGTGTGTGTGAAATATAATATAATATAATAAATATAATATGGCCATTTCAGTTCACCAGTTTCATGATTTTTCCCCTTAAATTTCTTACATGATTAGTTTTTATAATATAGTGACTAGACAAGGTAAAACTATCCATTATTTCCTCAAGCAAGTAAAATATACATATAGAGAATTTGTTGTAGCAAACCATTAGGGATGCACCGATCCACTTTTTCAGTCCGGATGTTGATAGCGATACCTGGGCTTTGGGTATCGGCCGACACCGAGTACCAATCTGATACCAGTTTTTTAATTAATAAGCTGTATGCCTCACTGTGTGAAAGTGACTGGGATCATCTCTTTGTATGTGTAAGGCAACATCAGGCTTGACTTAAGCATCACTTTCCTTACTTAGATAAATAAATACATAGATCAAAATTTAGTGCATTGTTATTTATTATTAAAATAATGAATCATACTCCAACAACTTGGCAAAAGAAATCTTTAAAATTAACAGGAATTATAATTCAGGTGTAAACCTTTTTAATGCAGCATCAAATTGGTCAAAACCTAATGTATATAGTATGTAAACATAGAATAGATCGGCCCCAATGTCACGATATCTGATCCAGCTATGTCAGTATTGTCCCGATATTCGATCCGGTATCGGTGTCGGTGCATCCCTACAAACCATTTTTGTCTTTCCCATCCCTTGAACAATCTTGTGACATAAGAGCAACATGTGATGACCCTATACCCAGCCAGCCAGTTCTCCTGAATTTGACAAGGACAGACACAGTCAAACAAAATCTAAAATTGAGTACTAACTCTGTACTTTTACTGACATAAAGGATTTGATGCCTTCACCGCTGCCATGAACTCTTGAATATGGCATGAACATTGAAAACACAGACTCCTCTAAACAGCATCCATTTACACTCCGGTGCATTACTTAATGAAGTACTATGTGAAAGCTTTCCTGGTGATTTATTTCTGACCCCGTCATACAAAAAAGATTGTTTAACAGCTCTCTCTCTCTCACTCTCTCTCTCTCTCTCTCTCACACACTTCCTGGCTAAACACACTATGATTACAGAGACTGGGCTTTGGACTCTGGAGCTGTTTGAGTCTTTATTTAATTAACTGATTTTGACCTGAAATCAATTTGGCAGGCTACTGGAACTTTGGCTCCCTGATATGTAAGTGTGAATGTCTAGCAACACCACTCAGCCTCAACAACTAATGGCTGGCTTTTACACCCGGGCACGCACACACACACACACACACACACATACACGGGCACAGTAAACCAACTGCTGAAGTGAAGTTGTCAACCTTGTCTATGTAGTCAAAGAAAATGGACATTTAATTGTCGAGCAATCAAGGCTGAGAGCTTAATGGGACTTTTATAGCTTTCTATCGCTCAACCACTCTCCCTCCTTGCCTCTCTCTCTCTCTCTCTCACTCTTTCCATGTACTACTCCCTCCTCTGTACTTTTGTTTTTTTAAATCCTTTTTCATCCAACAGCTACAAAGATGTGAGAGCTTTCTTGTGCTTCACTTTTACCCCCCCCACTTCTCTCTTTTCCCCCCTCGACCTCCAAATTTCTATTTCTTTGCTTCTCAAATCCAATCAGCACAAATCAAGGGGTTGCATTTGGCAATAAAGCGGGATTTTCATCTCTTTGCTCGTTGGCTTTAGTTTGTGTTCCTCTGGTTTGGAGTGTTTTGATGTCGTGCTGCCTGGAAAAACACAAAGGCACAACTTTACAACGTTTTAAATAAAGCTGTTAGAACAACACTTATCTCTCTGGACATAAGCTGATAAAAATCCAGCGTCGGCAACAGAATAAAGGGACGTGCAGCGTTTTGTGTTTGTTGGCTGATAAATTGACCTCAAACTCAGACTGAACAAACACTAATAAAACATGTTTCAGAAGTTTTTATGTAAGATGTAGTAGTATAATTACAATGACAAACTTTCAACCTTTGAGCAAAGTGATCATGACTCGCTCATGGACACTTTTAGGGTGTTTCCATCACATCTTTTGAGAAACTTTACTTTACTTTTTAGAGGAAGTAGGAAGTAGGACTGTCCTGAATATCATTTTTCGGGCTTTGAGGCTTTGGTGAGAGATATTCAAAGATATTCGATGCTTCGGGACAGTGCCACTGCCAAACTACTGTACACACAGTGATATATGTCTGAGAATAACTAATAATAATTAATGTTGAATATTGATAATGAATAATGTTATAGGATTATTCCTTATTTCATAGGCTATTTTGGGATTTATACATTATTATTACATACTTATATATATATATATATATATATATATATATATATATATATATATATAAAAAAGACAAAAAATGAAGCATTCAAATACAGATTTAGAGGTCGATTACCATGGCAACGGTCGAAGCTTTAAAGCTTTGAAGCATTCGGGTCAGCCCTAGTAGGAACTAAATGTAGTTCCTCTGCAATAGTTCCTTGTGTAAAAAAGTCCCTGCACCCTTTGCAGTACTTTTCAATGGTTCAGGAGCTGTTGGGGCGGAACGCAGTGCTGAACATTCTCTATATGTTTTCTGACCAGCAATATTACAAAAATCAAAAAATTGATACAGCTATGTATCGCAATATCAAAACGTCTCCGATGGAGCTGACTATGGATGTATAAAGAGAACGGAGCTGATGGGAGAGCTAGAGTTGGACTTGGCGAAGTTAGCGGAAGTATGCATGTTTTTTGGGTTGCTGGAAAAAATGTAATAAATAATGTCTGACAATGACTGATATATTTGACTTCAAGACATCTCTGACTACATACATGCTGAAAATGAAACATTTTACCACATTGATTTAGATATTTTCCAAAGTAGAAGTCCCTAGAAGTGTATGATTCAACTTTTTCCCATGGTCTAGTGTAAGAAAAAGTTAACAAAAATTGCAATAAATCATAATATCGAATCGCAATACTTGAAAATCGCAATACATATCGAATCGGCACACAAGTATCGTGACAGTATGGATAGGCGTATCGTCCCAGCCCTACCATACATAGATAACTGATTTTCACAATAGTTTAATTTGGAACTATATTTGCATAAAGCAGAAACATCACCATTCTGTTAGGTGACACTGGCTAACCTGTGTTTGGAACATGATTGCCCAGACCCAAAAAACATTGACATAATGCATTCCCAGGCCCCTTATGCATGTAACCTTAACCATCAGAACTAAATGCCTAAATATCTCAACCAATTCTAACCTGAACCAACTCTGAACCCTCAAACAGGCCTTTGAAGAAGTGAGGACCGACCGAAATGTCCTCAATTTCCAAAAATGTCCACACTCTGAAGATCTAAAACTCAAATAGATGAACATGTACACACACACTCACACACAGTTGCATGTGTACACACACACACACGTGAAAAGAAACTCACTGATCCACTGACATATTCTTGTACACGTTGTTGGCATACAGAGTACCACATGTGATCAAATTCTTTTAAATCTCTTTGATTCCATGGCTTAACATAGAAACACACACACACACACACACACACACACACACACACACACATACAAAATAAATGGTGCACTTCAAATGTTCTGTTTCAAAGTGGGATGAATCCTTTTGTATTATTGAAGAGGTGGCCGTTTTAGTTACACAGTCTCCGTCATAGTCAATGTGCATGAAAGAATGATCCCATTGAACATGTGTATGTCACCAGCTTTCTTCCACTTGCATCAGTGTGGAAGGACATCAGGGTTAACATGTTTTAGACATTGCAAATGAAGAATGCGTCACACCAATGAATACGACCTTCTCATCCAAGTTTAAGGTCATATTCTTTAATCTATAATCCTCTGGTAACTGACAGTAATGTGTTTGTTTGTTACACTTATTTTCAACTTGTCTGTACATATTATTTTGTCTGAATTTTAAAAGTGCATCACTGTGTAATTTTGGGGGGTGTTACAGTTTGTCTTTATTCCTCACCAGTCGTCGAAAGATTGCATTTGCATCCTTGCCTCAATGAACTGGAGAGCGGTAATTCAAATGTGTTTAAATGTGCAAAATGTGGGTGAATTCGGTGCTGGATGTTTATAGTCAGAGATGAAGAAATGTTTTAATTTTGCTCTGTTTTCCACGTCAGCAATTTCCCTTGCACAATGTGGCAAACATCCTAAATTGCCTTTAGACATTTACCCCACATTGTTTCTACAGTACACAGCTGTTTTTAAAGGAATGTGACCAGAGTGAAACTTGATGAAATGACAAAATAAGGAGAGAATGGAAAATGGATTGACCGCTATACTGGGAGCAAAAATGATTTAACAAGCAAACAAATAGAAGCAATTGTAATACTTTTCATTTACTTTCACTGGCAAACCAAGGGCAATATTTTGAATCCTCTGAGACAGAAAGGCTTAGGAATGACTTCCATAACTTTCTTCTTTCTTTCATGGTTTCCACCTTTTTTTTGTCATCATTCACCTTCTCTCTCTTCAAGCTTGGTAATAATATTGTGGAGGTGGGGATCGTTGGCAGTCTTGGAAAGCAAATTATGAAGTCCACACTGAGAGTTAATGGGTTATTTTATCTACCCAAATGCTGGGCTGAGCCTGCTGCGTCATTTTGTTGGGTTATTTCCACGATGCTGGGGTAGTTTTTGTGCAGCCCAGACGCTGGGTTAGAGGCTGGGTCATTCTCGGTGACAGTTGAAACAATGCAGATAAAACCGTCATCCTCTTCTCTTCCACTACCATCATGTAGCCACGTGGGGCCTACCCAGCAGCTGGGTCACTTTAACTCGCAGCTGCTGTATTATTTGCGGCTAAAAGCTTTGTTTTGTCAACGAAAGACATAAATGTATACGATTTATTTTTAAAGCTAATCTTAAAGGGACAGTGTGTGGGATTTGGCGACATGCAGTGGTGTGGTTCCAGATTGCAACCAACTGATACCCCTCAGCTCACTCCTCCCTTTCCAAGACTGCGGTAAGGTGAGCCGCCGAGCGCAAAACCGCGGTAACGCCATTCACCTTGCTGAGAAGCCATCCTGATCGATTTTTTTTTTCAGTTTTGCTGTCATGGGTGGGTTAGCTGCTGTCTGTTGTAAAGTTTTGTAAGATTTCTATTATTTTGTTTTGTGTCTTTCAGATCATGCAATAGATGAGGAGTCTCCTAATTTTAGATGAAGGGACTATTAACTTTCCATTAACTAATCCCTAAAATTAGCCTCATGCTAAAAGTTCCTGAACCACTGATTGATGTTTAAAATAGGTTTTTAAATTTAATGCTAATAAAATGCTATGATTATTACGTTTTGTAAAAGAAAATGTAGATTTTTTTTTTTTTTCTAAAAATGTATTTATTGCTGCAAGTATTTATGATTTGCTTTACCAAATCTTAAATACATTTTGGATTAGGCCCACATATCCAAGTTATTTTAAGTGCAGTCTATTTAAATAACATTTTTACAGGTTTTGCTTTAAGGAAACATGAAAATATGAGGTATAACATTAACCAAACATTCTAGTCAATATGAACCAATGTTTGGGTTGAATGATCAACCCATCTTGCTGGGTTAGATTAACTCAGTGTACTGTATGTTCTTCTGTCCTATATTTACCCAGCTGTGTGGTTGTTTTCAACGTGGCACTTTTTAGTGTGTAATTAAATCCAAAATGTTCCCAAATGCTTGAACAACCAGGTGCTGCACTGTGCCCTCTAGGTGCAATGTTATTCCATTATCACCAAAATAGAAAATAAAATAAAATTGTTTTGATTCATAATCATATAAGAATCTCGATCCTTATGTCATCACCCACCCCTATACTATAGCACTCATGTACCTGCATGTGTGTCGGTTTTGGTTAAATGCAACCTCCAATATAACCTCTCAAGTTTTCTATCCATCTATTCAATTGGATTTCATTCTCCTTTTCGATTTCCTTTCATTTGAGCAATCACATAACATCTGAGCGCTGTGTGCTCACCATGTTCCCAGGAGCAGAGGACACGACGGCTAAACGCAAAGGCTAATTTGAGTTTAAGGTCGGCATTTAGTGAAAGAAGTTGAAGTTATGAGTTGTTGAGATCAAGGGAAATGCAATCTTAAATACAATATATATATAATAAATCCTGCTCCTCACTTCCTTTTAACCAAAGAACACAAATCACTAAATAAAGCTTTCTATGTTACCAGCTCGTTCGCATGAAAAGGCATATAAAAATGCCACGATAATGCGCAAGGCATTTAGCGTGCAATAAGTACGCCTTTCCTGATTTTCGCGTGTCTTTTGTACGCCATATATCCTGTACAGACTGCAAAGTAAACGCATCCGCATATAAATGCTACAGTAAGAGATAGTGGCGTAGTGTAAAAAGCAAGAAAGACCACTTATGGTGGGCGGGTAGGGAGGTGGATCGCGTTCGAGACCGTTGTTGACTGGTGTTTTATTTTGTAAGTTACGTTAGTGACGTTTGTCACGTGGCGATTGTCACGTTTTTTGTTGATGATTGTGATGTGTTCTCCGTAGTTGTTTCCGTACGCATTTGACTTAGTTTAATTAATTTTAAGCCCAACCATGATGTTCTCCCTTACCCTAACTAAATGGTTTTCTTGCCTGAATCTAAGTTAGTGGTTTTCTTGCCTAAACCTAACACACCTAAAACTGCAGACGTTTGCGTGGCGCACAAATGACACGCGAAAAGCACTAAAATGTGCACTTGTGACACGCGGAAAGTCCATGTAATGTCGTGGTATTTATACTCCTTCTCCGTGAGACAGAAGGACAGAGGTTCGCCATCTCCTCTTCTATGTTGTACACAATCAAAGAACTCCTGAAAGCTCTGGCCTAGTCAGAACAACAGGTATAGTGTTTTTATGGTTGAGAAACCGTTAATTATTTTACAAACAAATTGGAACAGAAATAAATTTACCAATCAAGCACATTGTGCTTCAAGAGGTTTTCGGCTGAAACCAGTTGGAATTAGGGGTGATGGTCTCTCTCTGTGACCGACTCACTTGATTTCTCTCTCACACACACACACACGCACACATCACGGTCAGTCACACAGGTGCACATTAATGGACAGTCGAAATTTGTTGGAATGGGATGAGGGCGGCTGGATTGGATTTCCAGGGGAATCTCATTTCAGTCAACTCTAATCTGAGAGAGAGAGAGAGAGAGAGAGAGAGAGAGAGAGAGAGAGAGAGAGAGAGAGACGGTATGTACTGTCCATTTTCGTGGTTGCCGAATAGAAGTTTGGTAATGTGGTCCAGAGGATGAAACTTTCCACAGTGGAGCTTTTTAATTCTACCACCTGGAGTGTCTTTATCTGAGAATGTGTGTGTGTGTGTGTGTGTAATCAATGTGCAATCTGCAATTTGAAAGCCTGCCAATTTGTTGGCAACATGGAAAAACATTCTTAATTGGACCGGCTTATTTACATTAATTGCAGTGCATGTGATGAGTGTGCATTAAAAAATGGTGTGTACTATGTTTGTTTGTACGGGAACCGATTCTCGATAATCATCCCTATAGCTATAAACTGCATCACTGAGCAAACACACTAGGTAATTACGTACAGTAGGTAAAGAAAGCATTTGTTCTTAAAAATATCACACAATCACTCGAGATGGTTATAAGCAAAGCTCCAGAATAAACTGGCTCTGTGTGGAACCACATCGTAGACAGGTTCTTGGTAGAGCTAACACAATAATACTGCAGGTTTTATGTATGACAATGGCATGAACAGTTCCTCTACAGTATATCTTCCTCTCCATCTGTCTCCCTTTCCATCTCTTTCTAACTTCTTCTGTTAATTTAAAGTTGACATTACACTCTTTATGATAAGAAGTGGAAAGGAAAAGGGGAAAAGAGGCGGTGAGTATAGAGGGAGCGTTGTTTCTGATCTATTCCCCGTGTCAACTCTCCGCTCTTGTTCTTCAGCTGAGCCCACCTTTCTCTCGCTTTTAAAAGTCGGTCATCAGACAACTTAAAAGGAGATTTTGAACCTTTGATGCCAGGAAACAAAAGAGTGACTTTGTTCTGCCGAGAACCTTTCATGTCTCTGAAATTAACAAGAAGTTAGAAAGAGACGGCAAGAGACTTGCAGAGGGAGGGAGATGGTGTGAGGCTGAGATGAGGGAGGGAAGTCCTGCCAGGGTTGTCGTTTTACCAACTTGATGTGGTTGCAACTTCTCGCCTCGTTCGCTGAAAAGTTTTGATAACTTAATGGCTAAGATTACTCGTTTGATAATTAGCATTTCAAACGCCCAAAGTGACGTCTTCAATTTGCATGTTTAGTCCAATCAACAGTACAAAACTCAGATATATTCAGTTTGAATCATCTAAGATAAAGAAAGTAGCCTTGACATATAACAAGCTTGAATCCATTAGCAGTTTTAATTCTCAAAATTGTTGATTACTTTTCTCTTAATTGATTCATCAATTAATCATATTAGCTCCAGTAATTTGTAAACTGGCCTGGGGCTTTCAGTCATGGAGAACACACTTTAGCTTTGGGAATGTGCAAAGAAACCCCAAGTGACTAATATGCACTTTTAACCAATACAAGCAGCTATGGCAGTAGGTCTGTTCGGCAGTTGGTCTGTTGACCACTTTGGTCCAGACTGAAATATCAACTATTGGATGATCTGATACCTGCATAACTGATGACATTTCCATCAGCCTCAATGGTGCTCCGTGTTTTAATTGCTATTTTAAAATCTTAGCATGCAAACATGCTGAGATGGTAAACATTAGCATGCTAGCATTGCCATTCTGAGCATGTTAACATACTAAGTAGAACCTATAGAGCCACAAGCATACCTCTAGACCTTTACTCTTGTTGTTTTGTATCCATACTAGCATGCTTGTATACGCATGGCTTTAGGGATGTCAGTGTTGGTCTATGTTGGTCTATGATGCAAGACTGAAATATCTCGACCGCTTTTGGATGGATTGACATGAAATTTTGATCTTTTGTCCTTGATGTACAGAGAATGAAGTCTTGATTGACCCTTTGCTAAGCCCCGCCCCCTTGCTGGTACTCCGTCAAGCTGTCAGAGCTACCATAGAGCCACACGGTCACTATCTGCACTCCCTGAATAACGATATAGCGAATATTTGGACAAATGAAAAAGTGCTTTCAGAAAGAAGCAGTCAGAAAGGTCTACAATTTGCGTTTGGAGGATATATCAGGATGTCAAAAAGACAAAGATCGAAGCTAAAGCCTACAGATCACAATGTAAAAGTGAACCACCGCATCATTTGGCAATCGAGACAGAAGACAATAAAATTAAAGAACAAATCTGTTCCTGTAAAGCCGGGTAGGTCTTTATTCACTGTTATAATCATTACAAAGCATTCGGTATACCTTCAGTAGCTAGTGATGTACTAACGTACTCTGCTAATGTCAGCTCAGCTCAGCAAGTTTTTACGTCGAAATGTAACATTTTAGAAACGTATA
The DNA here is from genome assembly GCA_916701655.1 of Sebastiscus albofasciatus. Classification (NCBI taxonomy): domain Eukaryota; kingdom Metazoa; phylum Chordata; class Actinopteri; order Perciformes; family Sebastidae; genus Sebastiscus; species Sebastiscus albofasciatus. The sequence continues at coordinate 4,091 of CAKAOI010048726.1, read as the reverse complement.
TCTTCCTCCAACCTCTCCAGGTAAAGAGTATCACTATTACACAACCTTTAACCATGACTATAGCTTGAAATCCACAAAACCAGCCTGAAAATGAAGAGAATCTGAAACGATTGCATGGGAGTCTATGGAGCACATCCGGAAGTTGTCGGACACTGGTTAGAGCTGGCCAATGCTACGCTTTGATTAGCCAGTCTGCGTTTGAGGGGCGGGACTTAGCAAAGGGTCAGTTATCCAATACTT
>CAKAOI010048725.1:0-12533 GCA_916701655.1 Sebastiscus albofasciatus | reverse complement strand
GCAGCAAAAAATGATTAGCCCGGTTTTTTAACTAGATTTGAGGTTGGCTCCTGTGAAAATAAAAGTGGAAAAAGTAGTTTCTACTCAAAGTAGCAGTACTACAGTATAAAAATAGTTACAAGCAAAATACTTGCATCTGAAATTTCAGTAAGTAGCCTAAAAGTAGGCTACAGAAGTTAAGTAACATATACTTAAAGTAATAAAATGTAATTAAAGTAAGTAACAAAATGTACTTAAAGTAGGTAATATGCTTAAAGTAAGTAATAAACTTAAAGTAAGTAACAAAATGTACTTAAAGTAAGTAATATACTTAAAGTAACAAATTGTAATTAAAGTAAGTAATATACTTAAAGTAAGTAATAAAATGTACTTAAAGTAATAAAATGTACTGAAAGTAAGTAATATACTTAAAGTAAGTGATATACTTAAAGTACCCGATCATCGCTGCTTGCAGCTTTAATCTGTTTTATAATTTATTTCATAAATAAATAAAGAAGCACATTGAAACAGAAATATCAATTTATGTCACATTTTATCAATTAATTAGTGGCTATGTTTTATATTTTTGCTGCAGTTAATGACATTTATTTATTGATTTATCAAGTCATTTATTTCAAATTATAATATATATAATATAATAATAAATATTTCATTTAATTAAAATAGACTGCCTCCACCACTAGTTACTATATATTGATATTAATTTTAAATGTATGCGTTTAGTTATGTAATTTTGCATTTATTTCTGCACGATTTTCCCTTTGCATTTCACCCCTTATAAAAAGAAATATATATAAATACATAAATAAAAGGTAAAATTAAACAGAGCGTACCAATAGATTTTTTAGGCTTTAAAACTGAGCCCGATACAACCTCCAGAAGATCAACTGCGTTAAAGAAATTAGCATTAAAAACTGCTTTAATGACAAAGTAAAAAAACTCTCCAGGAAAGGTTTCCCCCCAAAAAGCCTAAAGTTGGAGGAGCGGACCTCAAAAAAATTCTCAAAATCAAAAAGGAAGAAGCCAAAAAGCCTCGTTTACTGTTGTCTCTCTCTGTTTATACTTGTTTTCTTCAAAGTATCCTTCGTCTCTGGACCCATAATATGGTTTCATCTTAAACAACAGCATCTCTTTTTATTTTTAATTTAGTGGTGAAGTGTGACTATGGTTACCTACCTGACATCCTGGTTCAGTTTTGGCAGACGTAAGTGTTTGTCAAGGTGTGAAAACCACAGAAAGCATAATGAGCATAATGAACTTGGGTTTCCCGTTCTACCTGACAGCAAGCACATTCTGTTCTGGTTTTAACTGTTCACCTCAGTTTCATCCGAGAAGTACTTCTTTAAGTTTTCATTTCTTTTGTTCTGCTTGACCCTACTAAAGGACAAAGGTTTATTCCCTTTTTGGAACTAATAGAACGAGTTGTACTCCGGAAACGAAATTGAAGTCTAAAAAATATCACAGGTTTTGGCCAAAATTTCAGAAATTTTGGGCACCCTGGACTTCTAACCTCCTAAAAGGCACAACTGGACCACACTGTCAACCATACGGTGCTCTGCTGTATTCTGTCGGTACAACTGTATTTTATTAAAATATATATTATCTATAGGCGACATAATCTACAGACTATCAGACTAGGCACGCAAAATGCATTATTATCATGCTGTCAGAGATGGGTCGGTGTTTGTGTTCCGCCTACGATACGATACGATACGATTAGGGATGTTCATAATTAACCGTTTAACCGTTAACCGACATTAAGCATTTTAACCGATTAACGCTATCGGTTAAAACGGTTAAAATAAATATTAGTAATGAATTAAAAAGCTGAGAAAAACTCAGAGGAGCGGCTCGTCACTTTAAGGAGAAAAGCTGGTCCACCTTAACAGCCCACCTTAAGAGGCTAAAGTAAGTAATATACTTAAAGTAAGTAACAAAATGTACTTAAAGTAAGTAATGTACTAATAATAACTAATATTTTAATAACTGTACTGTAGAGCCGCAGGTTCCAGACCCCTGGACTATGACATCACAAGTTTGAGTTTTAGCACCCTAGTTTTTGGATTTGGGAGAGAGTTGTTCATGTTTACGTTTTTCTTTTTGTTCGGACTGTCTTAGACCAAACAGAAATAACATGTATGAATTTTAAAAATGGCTGTAGCTCCCCTTAAACCAGCAGTAGGCAGAATAATTTTGGCATCATTGGGCAAAAACTCCATAATAACCTTTCAGCATATTGTAATTCAAGTGTTCTGAGAGATAACTAGACCTCTGCTCCTCCTCATGGCTCTGATTTCAGGCTTTAGTAAATCTAGCTCCGTGAGACGGGAGACTTTGGCAAAAACATCTTGTAGTGTCCTGTTTAGCTGTAAAATGAGAAAGTGTGCTCCGGCCATGTTGATCTCAACATGGCTGCAAACCTTCTCATTTTACAGCTAAACAGGACACTACAAGATGATTCTGAAACATTTTGAGGTGAGAAATAGGCATCACAGTAACAGGATATTGATTCATATCTGATCAGCGCTGCCTAGTTTGACCTTTTGATCGGAGTTGGGGAGTGATTGACAGCCGGCTCAGAGACGGCAAGGCTCCAGCTCGGCTGATTGGTTGTTTATCCGGTCTGTGAAATCTTGCAGATGCCGTAAGGAGCCGATCGTGCTCTACTGTCCGGATATAGTGACAGTTTTAATAAAAACAACTTTTTTTTTTTAAAATCTTGACTCTGTTGTTAAAACGAGCATTTTCCAGCTTCGTCTTCTGGCTAAAGTAAAGCCCTTCCTCAATCGGCACGATCTTGAGAAGGCAATAATTCACGCTTTTATTAGCTCGAGACTTGATTGTTGTAACGCACTGTATGTTGGTCTCAACCGGTCTTCCCCTGAACACATCACCCCCCTCGTACTTTACTCGCTCCGTTGGCTTCCAGTTCGCTTTACAATCGATTTTAAGCTCTTGATGTTTGTTTTTAAAGCCATTAACGGCCTCGCCTCGCCTTATTTGTCCAAGATTTGAACTTTCCTCGAGCATAATGGGGCTTTACGATCATCTGGTCAGCTTATTTTTAGAAGTCCAGAGGTCGAGGTATAAGCTGTGGAGTGATCGTGCTTTTGCTGTCGCTGCTCCTAAGCTATGGAACAAGTTACCTCCTGATATACGCACTTTGGGTACCTTTTGGTTTGTTGTAAAGGGCTATGCAAATAAATGTTGATTGATTGATTGATTGATTGATTGATGTTGGTTCCAATCTGCCTACTGCTGCTTTAATAGTAAAGTCTCTCTTTCATGATATCGATCACATATTGAAACACATTATACAAGGTGGCATGGCTTTACTGTTGTGCAAAGATAACAGTGCACAAGCAAGAACCATATCAGACATCCAAATACCAAGAACATGAAACTCTGGAGCAGGTTATGCAGCAGATAAGCATCAGTTCCAAACACTCAGAGCTCTGTGCGGTGATTGTATGATAATATCACACACATACGAAGAAGTCTAAGTCATAACCCGACATTAAGAATTTTAATATTTTCATTTTTTTCTGTTGAGAAGTAGTTCTCTTCTCCCTCTCTCTGTTGCAAATGATTGACGGAGTGTTTGATAACAACTTTCCTTGAGAGCAGGGATACTCAGCTTGCTTTGTAAAATGACAGGAGGCCAGGGGTCACTTAATAAACACATAACAGACATTCAGGGCTTGGCTTGCAGCTCTATTAGTCTATTTTGATGCTTTCTTTATTATTATGCCCTCTGGCACCTTCATTCAAAGAACAAAAAAAAACAAAACATCCCAGTTCATTTCAATAGATTCAAAACAGATCGGGCGAGGCCATCTGGCACGCCATCTGGTCTGGCTGCACTTTATGCTGTAGGAGTGGTACTCTACTATTCATACCTGCAGCTTAAGTGATCACGTAACACCTGCATCCTGTAACTGTGTGAGGAAACTGGAGCAACGCCTTTAACTGGAAACCAGAGCATCAGGATTTAATAATAATAATTACACATAATTAATATTTAATTTGCTCTAATATAGTTTGGAGATTTATGACTTTAAGACTTTGGGTAACATTTTATAATAAACATCATTTATAATTGGTAAAGTGATAGTTAATTGAAATTTAGATAATAGTTATTTTTGTACTGTTAACAAACGATAATGATGATTAATAATGTTTACTAATTGTTAGTAATGACATGTTATTTTAACAGTTTATTGTTGCACAATATTTTATATATATAAGTATATGTTAATAATTAAGATATTATTTGTAAACCTTCAAGAAATTGTTTGTAAAACATCTATAAACATTGACACATCTATGTAACTTTAACCAAAGAGCTTTTGTTGCATAACCACAGGTGTGAAGCTCGGCCGGCAGTGTATGAAGAACAGTTTATTGTCTCAGTCTCAATAGATAGTCAGCTTTTAAGCCAATTTATCAGTCAGTGTATCAAATTTCAAGACTTTGTCAGGATTGTGGTGTTCAGAAATGGACAAAAATATGATTGACGGTAACGTTTTACTGTTCCCAACATGAGGATCCTCAGTATCCTCAAAGTACAGCAGCAACTTTTCTCTCCTAAATTTTCTTTTCTCCACTTAAAATTGAACTTGTGTCTAACGTTTAGGTAAAATGACCTCTCAAACAGCAAAGGTGCTGCTGTCACTGGATGCTGAAGCAGTCAGCTCACTCAATGAGGGAGTCAATTTCAAGAAACGCCCCGAGGACGGTAAATGTTTCATCATATACAAGAACGACGACGGCCTCAAAGCGTGCAAGAACCAATGCAAACACCAAGGAGGGTTGTTCATCAAAGACATCGAAGACCTGGATGGCAGGTGAGATCACTCTGGCAGAAGCAGTACGGAGGATGGAACCTGCCACGATCATAAATACATAAATAAAAAAATAAATAAAAAAATAAAATGACTCGATAAATAAATAAATATTTTATTAAATGTAGCAAAACTAATATTAAAAATAAATATAGCCATCAATTAATTGATCAAATATGACATAAATTCATATTTCTGTTTTAATTTGCTTCTTTATTTATTTATCTTTGTATGAACTCCCTTATTTATTTACTCTTCTGTTAATCATTATTTATTATTATTATTTATGTCTTTATTTTAGTAAATTTTTAAATGTATTTATTTATTTTTGCATTCATTTTAATTTATTAATTTTGCTTTTTAATTTATTTTAATTTATTTTTTTAAATGTGTATTTATTTATGTATTTCTGCATGATTTCCCCTTTACATTTCACCCCTTATTTATTTCCCCAAACTTTTTTATTTCTGTATTCTTTTCCTGCAAATGCAAAAATAAATAAAATAGATTAAAACAAATTAATAGATAAATAAATATAAAGGGAAAAATAAACAGAAGAGTAAACAAATAAGGGGATTAATACAAAGATACATCAATAAAGAAGCAAATTAAAACAGAAATATCAATTTATGTCACAATCTGATCAATTAATTTAATTTAAATTATTTTGTTTGTCTACATTTAATGAGATATTTATTTATTTACAGCAGGGATTATGCTGTGTTAATAGAACTAGTCGGTCGAGCTGACAGGCTGCTCTGTTCCCACAGGACTGTTAAATGCACTAAACACAACTGGAAGTTAAACGTATGCACAATGAAATATGTGAATCCACCAGACAGCTTCTTGCAGGACGAGCTCGGTAAGTTCTGTACTGTGTATTGTAATCACTACTGTACTGTTGTGTGGTCAGCACACTGTTGTCCTTTTGTGTGCACACGTTCATGTTTTTAACCGTCTTCTCTTTATAACTATCTCTTTATCACCACCTCTTTATAACTATCTCTTTATCACCACCTCTTTATAACTATCTCTTTATAACTACCTCTTTTTAACTACGTCTTTATGCACCATACTGTCACACTACCAGCTACTGCTGACTACCCAAACAAAGTCATCCCTCATTTCCTCAAGCACTCTGACCCATCCACCTCCACAACCGCTTTTTATACTACTAACTCTACCGTCACATTTATACGCAGGTGTGTTTACATTGCAGTCAGTACAGGATACGTGACGTACAAATGACACACGGAAATCAAGAAAGGCACTCTTACTGCACGCGTAACGCCTTACGTGCACATGCATTATTATTATTACAGCATTTATACACCTTTTCGTGCAAACGGGCTGAATATTTGAGTAGGCCCTATGTAAAGTCTAACAGGAGTGGAGTTGTGAGCCAAAATAAAATTAACTTATTTCATATCTTTAAAAAATTCAGAACAACGTAACTGTACTCTATATATATAGTACCATCATTAGTATTACTATTATTACTATTATTATTATTATTATTGTCATAATATTGATTATATCTTATCTTATTATTATTATGATTATATCTTATCTTACTACTGTATCATACACTATAATATACACTACTATATTCAGTACTCTTGCACTATTTGCACTACCATTGGCACTTCACTGCTGTACTTAAGTCATCTTATTTTTATTTTATTTTACTTTATTCTATTTGATTTTGATCTCTTTTTAAGGTGCATTGGTGTTGGGACGTGTTTAAGCTACTGGATGCCTAAATTTCCTTTGGGATCAATAAAGTATTTATCTATCTATCTATCTGAGTTCTGCAAATCCAGCTGAACACATATGTTATGTTATGTTACGTTATGTCACATGCAGAAGTAGAGCTTTTGGATGATGGGGGTCTTCAGCTGGTCGAGTTGAACCCCGTGGACCCCTGGCTGGCTGACCCTCGAGAGCCCGCGGAGCTCCAGGACGGAGAAGTGAAAGTATGTATCTCGCTGTCTCCTTTTTACATCTTGAAAATGTAAGAAAACTTTACAGTGTGCATTTCTATTAAACAAATATATAGAAATTGTATTGTGTTTTTTTTGTCCGTCCGTCCCATTCTTGTGAACACGATATCTCAGGAACGCCTGGAACTGATGAACTGGTTTGATTTCAGTCAAAATGTCACTGTGACCTCATAAAACACGCTTTGGGCCATAACTCACAAATTCATCTTCTAATTCTGACAATTTTACACAAATGTCTAACGGGGTAAAATGATGAAGCGATGACATTTTGGACAGACATGATGATGTACGATACAATAATACAATAATACTTTTTTGTCAGACAGGTCTGAAATTTGTTTTGCATAACAGCAGCTCCATCACAAAAAAGGACAAAGACAAGAAACAAGGATAGAAACATTTAAACATTACAATCACAGAAGACGATATTCAGGGCCCTTTAACGTACATTTGATCTGAGATTAGGCTCCATATTTAGTTTTAGGATTGACTGGTGTACAAAAGAGTGCTTCAGTCTAACCTTATGTAAACTGTAACTTGACTGGTTGGCAGAGGCATACAACCGCAAGGCAGTAATTGTAGTTTTATTTACTTAAATACAGGTTTAGTTATCATTATTGCAGAGAGATATGACGTATATCAAATTCATGAACTATTTTATATTTTGTAAAAAGACAAACACTCTTGCCGAACCTGAATCTATTCTATGAAAAAATCCTCCGTCACATTAGAAGGGATGATTTTATGTGTCCTCACTTGGACTGAAGCCATCTCTCATCACAGTTTATCAGATCCGTCTGTTGTGACACGACAGAATTGTGAACTTCCCCCCCCGATCCAGGTGACGTACTTGACCCACGCCTGCATGGAGCTGCAGCTTGGACAGAGGCGGTTCATGTTTGACCCGTGGTTGAAGGGTCCTGCGTTTGCCAGAGGCTGGTGGCTTCTCCATGAGCCTCCAGCGGACTCCCTGGACAGACTGTGTGCAGCAGATCTTATCTACATCAGCCATATGCACTCTGACCACCTCAGGTAAACACCAGTGTTGTTAAATACAGGTACTGCTGTCACCCTTAAAGTGGAAGTGAATCAGTCAACCAAGTTAAGCTGGTTCACTAAAGGGATTTCCACTCCAATGAACAATTATATAACAAACATGACAAATGTCAGCATTTAAAGGGACTATTTGTAACTTTCAGAAATGCTTGTTAGCAGCGACACCTGTGGCCGTTAAGCCAACGAAAGTCAGCGTCGGGCTCGAGCTTGCTCGCTCTAAATAGACATGAAAGGCGACACACGTCAGCTAAAAGCACAATATCACTCTAGAGTTCAGCTGCTTGGCAGTAATGTTAGCTGACCAGACCAAGGTCTCTCCATGAATCAATGCTGATCCTAGTGCTGGCTTTTCCTGCTTCAGCGCAGGCTTCAGCAGCGGGGCTCTGCAGCGAGTAACCTCGTCGTCTCCGCCCGCAGCCGGAGTGAACAGGGGAGACACCGGTACCTGGTCGGTAACGAGACGACAACGTTTCTCATTGCAGAGCCCCGTCACTTCACAAGACACGGGAAACCTCTGTTGGTCTGGAGGAGCTGCAGCAGTTATTTCTGCACAAACGTCCACTGTACATTCACTAGATATTCTCAGAGCTACACTAACTCTTCTGCAGTGTGGAGTGAGCGCGCGTTCACATCTAGAGGTGGAGCGAGTACGCAAGAACGCACGCCCGCTCTGAGTGAAGGCGAGCAGGCAGAGGAGCAAAGGCTCCGGCCACACGCGAGCGCGCATGTGTCCCGACCCGGTACATTTATACGCTTAAAAAGTTACAAACAGTCCCTTTAAAAGAAAAACGACGCTTTGTTTCATCTTTCGTGGCAAGAGCGCCGTCGTGTTGCAGCACTCTAGCCTGGCGAGCATGGAGAAATATTTGAGTCAATCGTCAAGTGACTCTAAACCCAAACTAGCTAACTTGAGAAAATATGCCGACGGTTATATCGAGCGACATCAACGGGACACTAAAATGCGTCATGTGTCTTCAGACGCTGGCGAACGAAGCCGTGAAGCCGGCCAAGCTAAGGTGACATCTGATTACAAAGCACCCGGAATATCAGGGCAAACAAAAAGCGAAAGTTGAAAAGTTTTAGAATACAAATAGTTGGCAGTACAAATGGTTGTGAGCATTATGCTTTATCGGTGTTACGATTATGAGGGGGTCCTTTAAGGGGACCCTGGCCCCAAAACGTTTGCGAACCCCTGCTTTAACGTATGGAGAGGGGGCTGCCTCATAAGATGGCGCCCCGAGCAGCTGGGGGTTTGCTGTCTTTGGTGTTTTGTCAGGGAACTTCATTCACTTATAGTTTTAACTTAAAATGAACTTAAAGGGCGTCAACATTTAGACAGTTTGTAAAAGAACATGCGCTGTCCTGGGATCTGACCTGTCCTGTTTCTTTTCTAGTTACCCCACACTGAAAGCTTTGTCAGAGAGAAGACCAGATGTCCCCATTTACGTCGGGGACACATCGAGACCTGTCTTTTGGTTAGTAAAGCGATGGAGCCCAGTTTAATCCATTACATCTATTATATTAGAAACAGATTGTTTATTGTTTGTCCCTCTCTCTCTGTCTCGATGCAACAGGTATTTGGAGAAAAGCCAAGTCAAGTTGACGAACATCAACGTCGTTCCTTTTGGTGTCTGGCAAAATGTAACCATCTGTTGCTCACGTCTGGTCAAAGGGCGATAAACAGAACACACTTTCATAAAATGTGTATTTTGAAGATAAACTGTTATAATGAACTAGAAATGAAACTACGCAATACTGTCATTAGTCACTACCCCGACCCTTGGTCTCCCTCAGATCGACGAAGACATGAGATTCATGATCCTGATGGATGGAGTGCATCCCGAAATGGACACCTGCATCATTGTTGACTATAAAGGTGAATACTTTTAAAAACCTGTTGCAGACTAAAACATATACATACGATCGGTTTGTTCAAATGTGTTTGTCGATTGCAGGTCACGTGATCCTGAACACTGTGGACTGCACCAGGCCAAACGGGGGCAGGCTACCGCAGAACGTGGACTTAATGATGAGTGACTTCGCTGGCGGCGCATCTGGATTCCCCATGACCTTCTGTGGTGGGAAATACAGCGGTGAGGCTCACTTCAGTGGTTGGGAATTTCACCTCATACTGCACGCCAAACATGATGATGACGTCACAGTGTTAGCTGGAGGCAAGACAAAGGAAACACTGGAGGCTAACACTAGCAGTGGGCTAAAGTCACTCATCTAAAATGTCATCTTGCTGTGTTGTTGGGTGCCAGAATTGAGATATTGCTGACATCTGAGATGACAAACTGTGAATCGAGGCTCTAGAGAGCTACAATATTGGAGAAACATTTCAGAGATTAACTTCCCTTTCTCTCCGTCTCTGAAATGCTTCGCCGATATTGTACTACCCTCTTTTTGACTGACTTCACTGAAGGATAGTTAACTATAGACATCCAAAGATTTATACGCCCTCAATTTATCTTTACACCGCTGCCATTGGCCGCCAGCCACATGCGTGTGAAAACTATGTTTATTATGTACCACACTGCTTGCATAACAGCATTTATGCAAGCAGATGACAGTGTTTTTGTCTGTGCCCAGATTCCTGGAAGGCGGGGTTTGTCAAGAACGAAAGGAAGAAGCTGCTGAACTACAAAGCTCAGCTGGTGAAGTCCCTGCAGCCGGCGATCTACTGCCCGTTCGCTGGCTATTTTGTGGAGGCTCATCCATCAGACAGGTAGTACAGAGGGGTTGTCCAGGATCTGTGCAATATCAGTGGACGATAAATAAATTACAGCGAAAGAGAAGTGGGCTTTGAATGGACCTTCATATTTTCCCTGACGTCACAGTTGATGCAGCTGCTCTGTTCAGCTCTATATCAGACTTCTCTTGGAAAATAAACTAGAATATGAATAAACTGCTGAATCGTGATAACGTGCACAAACACGAGTCCTTGTAGGGTAAAAGTGTCTCTACTGTGTGTCTAGATACATAAGGGATACAAATGTTAAGAACAGTGCAGAGGACCTCAATGCGCTCATCAATAAGGTCGCACCGGAGATCAAGACGTGGACGCCCAAGCCGGGCGCTGTGCTGGACCTCGGCCTCGCTCTGAGAGACCCCACTAACAGGTTGACAACACCTCAAGCACTGTGTGTGTGTGTGTCTGTGTATGTGTGTTTTATCTCACATGAGAAAGGTTTTACTCAGTGATTACATTACAACTAGATAAATCATAAAACTTTAAACATACATGTCTTTAGTTTTGCTCATATGACGACCTATAAGTTCTACAAGTTTCACCTTATTCTTATGTGAATATTTCCTTTACTGCACTGCCAAACATAGCGAGGCCGTCACCAATCCCCCAGCCAGTGCAAAAATCTACAAGGACAGTTGGGAGTTCGACTTGTATGTGGATGAACTGAACAGCGCCATCAGCTGCGAGATATTTAAACGTCCGAGCTGGACCCGGTTTTACTACACCTGGGCAGGCTTTCAAAACTACAACCTTGTCGTGCGGGTAAATATATACTTGACAAACAAGATCCTCTGTGTTCTTCTTGAAACGACTATCTCGGACACTTTTGGCTGTTCTTTTGCATAAACTTTCCTGAGCATTGGCGCTTATTAATGTGGTCTGACCTTTGGTGGCACAAACTTTGTTCTGGTGCTTTGAGAATTGAGAATCGTGGCGTGGAAGAACGGCAGCATCCCCGGTTCAATTCCAGCCAGTGGCCTTTGCATGTCATCTGACCTCTCCCCTCTCATTTCCTGCTGCCTTCTCTGTTCGTACATCAAGGTGCACCATTGACCTTCTGGGTACGATACATATTCAAGCATAGTTTTATTTTGTAGTTTAATAGTTTAATTTTGTTCAAAATGAAGTTGGAGAGAACTAAGTAGCTTTGAAAGGTTTGAAAACAGCTTCCTTACAATGTTCTTGCATAACCTGTAGGGGTGGAACGGTTCACAAAACTCACGGTTCGGTTCGTATCACGGTTTTGGGTTCAGTTCGGTACATTTATGTTCCAGTGAGGAGGTCATGGTCTGATTTCAACATGCTTTTCATTTATTTTTTGCAAAAATAAGTTAACAAATGTTTGCCTTAACAAAAGTATGGCTTACATAAAGAGCATAAACACTTCTTCATTGTCAAATCTTAATTGAAAGAGAATAGGTCTTCTACAGTAATTAGTGCAAACATAAAATGCAGCTTTGTTATTTTCATATAAATATGATGAAATTATAAACTAAGGCCATCATCATACATTGAAGCATAAGCTCAACCAGAACTATATATACACTCACCGGCCACTTTATTAGGTACACCTTGCTAGTACCGGTGGTCTCCATCTGCTTCAAGGTTGGACGTGTTGTGCATTCAGAGATGGTATTCTGCATCCCTTGGTTGTAACGAGTGGTTATCTGAGTTCCTGTTGCCTTTCTATCATCTCCAACCACTCTGCCCATTCTCCTCTGACCTCTGACATCAACAAGGCATTTCCGTCCACATCCCGCTCACTGGATCTGTCCTCTTGTTGGGACCGTTCTCTGTAAACCCTAGAGATGGTTGTGGTGAAAATCCCAGTAGATCAGCAGTTTAATACTCAGACCAGCCCGTCTGGCACCAACAACC